>JAXGGA010003412.1:0-103183 GCA_038373865.1 Uloborus plumipes
CTTTTCGTTTGATGTAGGATATTTTATGACAAATTTCATTTGATGGGCTACTAACTGAGCATGGTGATAAAGAGCTATTAATTTCAGCATCGAATTCCATTTTACCTTATTAACAGTTAAATATTTACAAAATAATTAAATAAATAATTTAATATAAAGCCATGCTTGAAGAATTAAAATCAGTGCAACTAATTTATTCCCATACTGATCTTTACAAAACTGACATCTGTTTGAGCACTGATAAGAACTGACAAGAATAAGTTTACTTACTAAAATACTAGTTCACAGATACTATGAAGCACACATTCTATTTTCTACAAAATAATACTGCAACAAAGAACAAGGGTATCCTCCTGTTTATAGCCATCAATCAGGAACATCTCAATCACAAGACTGGGTATTGATTATGAGACAAATATTCGAATTTCCTTTATTTTAATTGATTTTTCAAGAAATTCGTCAGTACTTACCCCTTTATACCCTTGTTCTTTGTTGCTTTGTTCTATCAAGCACGAAAGCTTTGCATTGGTCAGCTAGTTGTCTGGATATTCCTGATTATTTTTAAAGCAATTTTAATGTTCCCAACAGATTTTTAATTTGCCCCTTGGAAAAAATGGACCTAAACTATTTTTAAAAGATGCCTTAATCTTAATTTTAAAGGTTAAAATTAGTGATATGCACTGATTAATCGTCTGTAATTGGCCACTTGACTGATTATATCAGCCAATTTTCGTTGCTTAATCGACTGATATGTCGCAAAACCGATGAAAAATTGTTCCTACATTAAAAATTATTTTTGCTCAGAACAAGTAACTATGCTTTATGAATTTAAGCTGATTAATTGACTGTATTTAAAAAAAAAGAAATCTTCTTGCTTAAAACAAGAAATTACACGAAATGGATTTATTACCCCTCGCCCTCACCAATAATTTCAACCTCTAACTGTTCCATTTGCTTCAAAATTTCCAAATTATCATGTTAAGGATGTGAACAATGTACTCATGTTTTTTTAATGAAAAGGAAAAGATAGAAGAAGTTACTAGGAAATTTGTGTGTGTGTTGTGTGTGAAAAAGACTTCATTTCAAAGGAAAAAGTAAGAAATGACTGATTTTGAAAAAAAAAAAGAGCTTAAAAGATTTTGACACATAAAAAAGGACCAGTTGCAAACCTTGGTATTCGAATTGGTATTATTTATGCCAATTTTTTACAACAAAAAAAAAATCAGCCACATACAAACATAAACTTGATTACGACATTTCATCACGATGTATAAAGATAATATGAAGTCCAATATCAATATGTATCGGTGCACATATACATTCCACACTTTAAATTAAAGTTGTCCTAATTTTTTGTCCTGATATTTTTTTTAATTTTGTGTTTTTTTCCGCAGGCTACTATGAAGTGTGTTTGTGTAAGTGTTTTCGACTGTAATTTCATCGGTTGGGGGGGGGGGGTCGGAAGGAAAAGGTCAGTTTATCAGTGCTGTATTTTAATGCTGAAATAAAATGCGACAAAGTATTTCTAACTAATATTATTTATGTGGTAGCTTTAAACTCCTACTTCTACCTACATATCTTTACTAATAATATAAAGCAGTAGAGTTTGTTTGTTTGAACGCGCTAATCTCAGGAACTACAGGTTCGATTTGAAAAATTCTTTTTGTGTTGAATAGTCCATTTATCCAGAAAGACTTTAGGCTATAGTTTGAAAAGATTCGATAAGCGATTCGTTTTTTATTCGAATTCAAGGCAATTTTCACATAAATCGCCGAATACTGGGGTTAAAAATTACTTGCACATATTAATGTTACATATCGTTGGAAGCAGAAAAATTTTGTCCGTCCTATGCAGTTTGTTCCGATTCTATAACTTAAACACAGCATGAGTTATTCAATTTTTAAACTTGCCTTTTGCAAGGCTTCACCCGATTTCTTGCAATACTTGGTTCATTAAAACCATCAATAAAAAATAAACTAATTATTCCACAGTTTTGATTTTTACGCCATTGGATAGAGCGATATTTTTAACCCCAGAATTGATTCGACTTACAGTCGAAGAACCAAGCTTTTATCTCCACTAGAAAAAAAGTTACAAGCGTTTGAACTTTGAGTTCGAAAACCTCTTTCCTGATCAAACTATTAACGTTTTATTGCATTGCTATCAGGCGCGCACCCAGGAGGGGGCTTTGGGGGCTTAAGCCCCCCCTGAAAGATTCAAGTCATTAATAACTCAATATATACTACGTTTTAAAACCAGTAAAATAACAAATACACACACGGGTGATATATTCATTGTCTTTCTTAAAATCTTGGGGAAAGTGGGTCGTAAGTTCTCCCCTATAATATCCCCTGCCCAATTCTTCTATAATTTCTGAGAGATCAAGGCATTGTTTTCAATCAAATCATTCATTGTTCATGCACAGGAGCAAGAATAGGGTCTCAGAAAGGCAGGCTGCCTCAAATCACAGAGCGTCTCATCATCAAAACTAAAATAGTTTTAATTTCGAGGATTTGTCATGGAGAATCATGATAGTTCGCAATGGCGAATTGTAGGTTTGAAAAATCATCATAATAAATTTTTAAATCTCCTATCTGTCTAAACAGAATTATATAAAACATATTTCATGCACATTTTTTAAATCCATTTCATCAGAGGCCCCCCCCCCCCCTCTTCATGGGAGATTCATCTTTTCATCAAAGATGACACAATAGCATTTTAAACAATACAATAGCATTTTAAAATTACAATAGCATTTTAAAATACTATGATGAAGTTTTAAAAATGCATTTTATAATAGCATTTTTAAAACTTCAATTTCCAAAAAGGTTCCAGGAAAGACTTTCGAACTGCCACACTTCTGAACATCACGAAAATCGTTTAAAATTGAGTTAGAAATTTTCGATTTCGACAAAAAAAAAAAAACCAAGGGAGAAATCCGAATCCCATCCTTTTCTCTAACAGATTCAATTGCGTTTTTAAGACATCAATTTTGGAAAATTTCCGATTGAGAGTGGTAGAACCCCATTCTTCCGAAGATTATCTGAGATTATTATGCATTTCGTTTTTAAAATTTCAACATCAAAAAATTTGTAGTGAAATGTTCCAAAATTCCCATTTCATTTCCTAATGTCTTCAAATGGGGTCTACTATAGTGTTTCTCGGACATCAATTTCGAAAATTTTCAGTGGGAGAGCCCCCCAACTCGAGCTCTTCCTAAGATTAACCGTCATCTAAAATTTCATAGTTATTTTTTTCTGGAGGTATTTATCCCCATTTTTTCTATTTTTAATGACGCTGTTTTCCGTATCGAAACTAACAAAAAAAAAAAAAAAGCTTTAGAATATTTTTTTTTCGGGGAGAAAAACAAATAAATAGAAAGAAAGCGGGGTGGGTGGGGGGGGGGGGGGGTAATCTATTAAAGTTTAGTTTTTTTTTTATCCAATAGCCTCTGGACATTAAACTGGTACTGTGTGTCAGAAATTAGCCCCCTCTTAAACTAAATCCTGGGTGCGCCCCTGGTTGCTATGGCGACATCTTTTAAATTCATTGTTGGTGTCCTTTTCTTCATTTCGTTTCTTAAAAGTATTTCATTTCACTTCGTTTCAACAAGGCAAGTAATGCAATCGTCCGTGTTTCACTTGAATTCCTGCCTACTTAATGACTTTTTTTTTTTTCTGGTACCATTTTGAAAATGTGTTTCAAATTAAATTGTAATTCATGTTTTTAGCAGGGATTTTTTTTTTGGCTGCGATCTAAATATTAAAACAACTTTTCTGTTTGGAATTTTGCAATTAACGTTACAGGAAGAGAGCGGTTTGGAAATATTTGTTTTTGGTAGGGAATTGTATTTGTTTATTAGGGAGAGTGTTAAATATGTGCTACTTGACATTGTTTTTATTCCTAAGGAAGCATGTGCAAATAATGCGATTGACTTTTTGATGCGGGAAAGTTTTTTAGCGAGCCGCTTTAGCGGGGAGTAGTTTTTTGAAACCGGTTTCGTTAAAACTTTCCTCCCTCCTTTAAATGCGAGCCGCCTTGGCGGCGAGTAATTTGTTTCAACTTTCCTTACTACTTTAAAGGCGAGTCGCCTTGGCGGCGAGTAGTTTGCTGAAACTTTCCTCGCTACTTTAAAGGCGAGCTGCCTTGGCGGTTATATATCATTATATACCGCCTTGACGGCGAGTAGTTTATTTAAATTTTCATCACTACTTTAATGCCCGTGCAACGCCGGGCCCCACATCTAGTACTGAATATGCTAGAAATATTTTTTCAAATATTATTTCGGCGTAAACGCAGCGCTGTTCCATTCCTACCAAATCTCACCTAATCTTCATAGAACTTCTTTTACGAATATATAATTTTCTTGATGATGTTTTCGCTGTATATGGGATTTTTTTCGAAAAGAAGTGGTAGCTTTGCTCCCAGTTGATCAAGGGCGGTTCTAAAATGTTTCAAGGGAGTGGCGATCGATTTTATTACGTATCCTTTGCTATGCATCTTGGTTTACCACGTCATTTGGTTGGTCCAGTGCCCTCCTACCCTTCTTAGAAAACGATTTTTCTCATTTTTCAAAAAATTAAAATTTCAAAATATTTGTTTTTTCACGATTGTAAATATAAAATTTGTCCAGTGCCCTCCTACCCTTCTTAGAAAACGATTTTTCTCATTTTTCAAAAAATTAAAATTTCCAAATATTTTTTTTTTTTTTTTTTTTCACGATTGTAAATGTAAAATATTGAACCTTCAGATTTCTTTTTCGGCTTAAATGAAAGCTGTTCAAATGTAATATGATTACATGTTCATTTTTTGTCTTGTAGAACTAGAATTTACGTCGATATTTGGTCAAAAATATGATCGAAGCATTTTTTTTTTTTTTTTCAATTTTCGCAAAAAATCAAATTGTTGAAGTACGATATCTCCTAAACTTTTCGTCCTACAGAATGCCACTTAAGCTTAAATTGTTGCAAATTTAGTGTTCTTTGAAATGGTTAGCTACATGTATCATTAAAAGTTGCGTAGTATAGGAGTAATAAAGGGAAATCTGAAAAAAGTCGAGATAAGACAACAGAAAATACGAACCATCTCCATATAGAATTTCTCTAAGCCGAATCCTATACCCGGTCGAAACTCGCTCATTTCTTTATCGAATTGCATGAAAATTTATGATTTTGAAGCTTATCCCGCGGGCTATTGACGAAAATTAGACCCACCCTCTAAAAAGTGTCGGTTCGTTTTTTATTCGAACTTCAATTTTTGGGCACAAAATTGACTCTATCTAGCGAAATAATTGTCGTATCGTCTCCATTTTGATTTCATTCGAAAGATTAAAAAAAATGCGTTCTCTCTCTCTTTAGAACGTTTCTCCGCCAGCGCCGCGTAACGGGAATCTCGAAAATCCACGTTTAAGCGACTTATAAGCGATTGAAGTTTGAAAAAGTTAAATTTTTTGCTCAACTGTTAAAATCGTTACCATTGTTGTTCAAATCAATTTTAAATGCGACATTTCAAGCCAAGGCTTAGCTCGGTAAACCTTAATTGTAACTTTTATTGTTTCAAAATACTATGGTAGTTTTGCGATAACGTTAGTATTTAGTTTAGTAGTAGCCTTGGGTATTTGATTTTAATATAGGGTATCACTTTTGTAGTAGTTGTAAACGTGAACGTGTCTTTGATCTCTTTGAAAAGTTGTCAGAACGACGGCAGTTGATGGCGATGTTGTGCAAACGTACAAGATTTTACAATGCCAAGGAACAGAGTACCAACAGGCAGACTAACAGGAAGGTGTCTACTACCTAGACAATATTAGACAATTCAACAATGCTTTGGCCTTCGCTTCAGTCAAAGTGGACTCAGTTAACATTCCTGGCAGAGGTCCATATTGTTTTAAACTACATGGTCAAGTGTACCATATGATCGGGAACTTGCAACCTCCGGCAGGGACTACACCAACTTACGCTGGACTTTTCTTTATAGATTTCGACACTGCGCTGCAACTTCGGGCAGATAATGAAGCCAATAAAAATTGTCGTATTAAATTTTAAGTTTAGAGTTTTTTTTTTTTTTTTTTTTTGCGGAATTCCGCACGGGTCACCTAGTCATAACTAAAGCAAAACAAAGAGCGAAATTTATCGGTAAGGTTTTTCTTTACATTATTAAAATAATATTGTAAAGGGTAACACTTTTAAATAATATTTTAATAGTGTTGCCCTTTTTTACCATTCCATGCATTTTTTTAATTTTTCCATTGTCCTCTTATTCTTATTAAAAAACAATTTTCCGCATCTCTCAAAAAAATTAAAATTTTCGCATATTTGTTTTTTCGCGATTGTAAATGGAATATTACACATACAGACTTTCTGCTTAAATGAAAGCTGATTAAATGTACTGTAATTACATGTCAAATTTTTGTCTTGTAGAATCAGAATTTATGTCAAAAATATGATTGAAGCATAATTTTTTTCATTTTTCGCAAAAAATCACCGATTTTCGACGAACGATATCTTTCAAACTATTAGTCCTACAGAGCGCCAATTGATCTTGACTTGTTGAAAATTTAGTGTTCTTTAAAATGGGTACGCACGTATAACATCAAATGTTGCATAGTTTACGACTTACGAGTTATAAAGGAAAAACTGAAATAAGTCGGCAAATTTCGCAGCGAGCACAAGCTTTAGAAAACTTCAAAACACTACCCTAAGTGAACTAAACAGCACATTAAAAATTCAGAACTACATCGCGATTTGCGATTTTATTGTCTAATATGGCTGGATAAGGATATCGAAAAATTAAAAAGTGAAAAGTAGGGTTTGAACCCTACTTTCCAATTTTTAATTTTTCGATATTTATTTTACTTTTTTTTCTCTTTTTGACTTTTTTTGGACTTCGGGATATTTTCTGAATGCATTCAGTCACTTTCAATGCTTTTTCGTCTTTCTTTTATTTTTAACGGGGAAAAAGTAGGCTAAAAACGAAGCCTCTTCACACACACACACACCAGTTTGAAAATTGTTCATTTCCGATTACTTTTGAAGCATGTCCACGTCCATTACATTTCGTTTTCAGAACATTTATTTCCGCCAAAAATGTATCCTAAGTGTTTTTCCTTCCTTCCTAAGTGTTGTCTTTCTTCATATTTACTAAGAATTTTTAGTTTTGTTAATTTTTTTTTTTGAAGTTATGCATGTACATTTAAATTTTCACTTTTTGTAAAACTTCCTAAGATTTTTTTTCGTTTGTTTTGGTCTTCTTGTTCCACTTTTTTATTTGCTGCAGTATAATGTAGTAAAGCTTTTGTAGCACATCATTTTTACTCCCCCACCCTAAAAAAAACCTTTTTTATTACTTGTCTTTTTGTAATAAACTGCAATTCAAAATTTTCAAACTTAAAATGAAAATTAATAAAGCCAAATATTTCATAACTTAATAGTTTTCTGCATTATATTTCAGTAAAATATTTTTACGCTTGCTTGGTAAAAATAACAAGTTACAATCTCACGAAAAAATTTAACTAATTTTAAGTGTTTGACGAAATTTCGGAGCTGAAAATTATTTAATTAATAGTATAATGTGCAATTACTTTTGACTTTTTAATGAATGAGTACTTGCAGGGATCAAAGTCGTCCTACATTTCCTATAAATCCTATATATTTCAAAAAAGGTCAAAAACCGTCCTATATTTCCTATAAATCCTATATTTGAAGTGAAAATCCTATATTCATTGTTTCTACTCTTCAAAAAGGTCCTTGAGGGAAAAAAAAGGGTAATTTTCAGAAACTTCAGATTTTATTTATTTTGCATTTTGCAAATATTTCGCTGTTTTTGACGATTTGAAGTTATTTTCACACATGCTACTTAAGATAAACTTATTTTATGTTTAATTTCAGTAAAGTAGAAAGAATTTATTTTTAGAATCATGGCAATATTGAATTTATTCGGACTTTGCGAAAAAATTGCATCTTGTGTTTAAGATTTTAATCTTTTTGCACCTTTTAAATTTTTGAACAATTAGTTGTAATTTTCACGGACATTACCTTATTTTTTATTGTATTTTGTGTTTAATTTTATTAAATAACATTTTTTTTTAATGGGAAATATTTTTCCAGATCCTAGTATATACACATATATTTTCATCAATGCGCCCTTAAAGATAATTTTTTATGGTGTGTATGCAAAATTGAATAATTATTTCTCTTTTTCTTTATGTCCTATGTTTTTTTTTCAAAAATGTCCTATATTTTGTTAGGCACTTTGATCCCTGTGCTTGAATTAATTATAAAAAAATTTCTTTTATGTTCTTGTACCAAGGACAATTTTACCAATATTAATCCCTTCGGCCCTGAATTTTTAATTGGGTAGATAAAAAATCAATGAGTGGTTATATATGCTATAATGCATGCAAATATGTCAAATATGTAATATTATGAGATTCTACCAATTACGGAACTAATTAAAAAGTGTTCTAATAGTAGGACACTAGGTTGTTATTAAGTAAAAAAGAGAACATTTATTTCTAAGTATATTTACACTTATTTGGTGTGAATATTTTTGAAACAATTCCTTTACGCATGAAAACATGATACATTTCACATTTTTCATAATAAGAAGTTGTTTTATAGGTGAAACCTAATTTGCACCTCTGCTGTTTCGAACTTCTCTCAATCATGTGATTTATTAAATCATACCTCACATCTCCACAGGGTCTAACAGCTGGGTTTAATTTTTTCTTCGCTGGTGGTACAGCAGGACTATTTCCTGATGGCCTCCCACGTTTAGTAGCGGCTGTTGCTTGTTTTGCAAATGCCGACGTTTCTGCTACATCAAACGTGAAATCGAGCAAATCCATTTGATCTTTACGTGTAATTCCTAACGAAGCGGCATCATGTTTATACTCTAACCAAGAGTTTGTTATAGCCGTACTGAAATAATGGAATCTTTCTCTTCATCAGGTATCAAGTGCGGCAAACCATAATTTGATGGCTGCCATTCATCATCAGACCCATCTAAGTCTACATCTTCTAAATCAGAATCATCCAGACTATTTAGGCACTGAATGGCTTCCAACAAGGACAACTTTTTACTTCGCATATTGGCTAATCAAATAAGAATGCATTTCAGTGTGCGTAATTTGATATAAATAGACAATAATATGCATCTACTTATTCAATAACTTCCTTAAAATATAAAAACTATAGTCATGAGGCAATAATTAAACAGAAAGTAGTGTTTTGTTTAAAAATGAAACATGATTTTAGCACTACTAAGCACCTTATGTACTCTTAATACATGAAGAAGAATGGGCCATATGTGCTCCAAGGCCTGATGTCCTATTAGTAGAACAGATATAAAAATCGTAATAACAATTAAATTTACAATTATTTTTTTCATTAAAAGTACTAAACTGGTCATGAAGAGTCTATTTGGTGCTGTGGAATTTTTATTAGGTGCAGGAAATTACATTTAATAGCATTTTGAGAAGTAATAAAAGCTTCATTTACCTTTTTGCTGCAAGTGGTGAGAAACCGACATTATCTTCTCTGCAGAACACATGCTGAAATCTACTGAGCAAAAATGGTACCATTTATGAATTCTTACAGGTATTATGAGTAATCCACTGTATTTTGAAGTTAAAATTCTTAAAAAGGAAGAATGTAGAGCATTGTGAAGATTTGTTCTAATAATAGAACGCCAGGGCCGAAGGGGTTAAGTTTTAAAGGTTGAAGACTTTTTTTCTTTTTTTTCATAATCCTCTTTTTGATGCATTGTTGCCTACGAAATTTGTACAATAGACCTTTTGGATATAATGAAAAAAAAAGAAAAAAATTTGAGAACAACAAGTTTTGTTCGAAACGTTTATTATTGTTGAAACATTATTGTAATTGAATTAATGCGGGTAATCAAATAAAGATCTGAAACATACATATGTCTTACTTCATTTTCCCTTGTAGTTTAACTACAAGATCTGCAATTACATCGCGAAAGTATATTTCATCCATATTTTGTCCCAAAAAGTAAATAAAAAGGAAGTCCGCCATGTTGCCAGTTTCAATTATTACTCTGAAATCTTCACCACGTACGTTTTCGAAGTGAGATTTTAGGAGATGTAGACGGAATGGTTTCACTGAAAACATTACCGCTTTTAATATCAGTGTGAACGATGTGATGATCAGCAATGCAATGAGCCAAAACCACAGAAAGAGGAAAACTTTCTCGTTCACAACATTAACCGCCAGTACGCACAAAAACGAAACTGACCGGACTTTCCCGGTTTCTCCCAAATAGCGGTACGTGCAGCATGTCACTCTGGGGAACAATCTTGAGAAGGGATCCGTGGCTTTTGCAGGTCCGAGTCGGAAAAAGGTCAGTGCCTCGACCCCGTAATAGTAAAACTCACCAAAGAAGATGCTGTTGAGCAGTTGCATTTGGCCGATGACATTGACCAGGCAGAGTAATTCACACGCCAAGTATTTGACGACATAAAATCTGTTCATACACCAACGATTCCTCAGATGATCCACTATCAGTTCCCTGCATTTGTTCCTTTCATCTTTAGAGCAGAATCTTATGTCACGCTCTAAAAGCCAAGCGATTTTCCCGCCTTCAATGTTCTTCCAAAGCCAGTGCGGGAAGTAGAAGAATATTGCTTGGAGAAACAATATTAATCCAACCCATTGGTAGTACGTGTAGTAGCGATACGAATCCTTTTCTGCAGAGTGTGAAACGATGCCTGGATGAGGAGCTCCTTGACTTGGCTGAAGAAAAACATGTATTTAAGAGTATAAATGATAAAGCAATCTGAATTCATCATGATACTAAAGAAAACTACCAAAAGTTACAACGTGCAACATGAGCTATGCTTTCGATCATGGGCGGAGTTAAGGGGGGGGCTAAGCCCCCCTGGCCAGGTTATTAGCCCCCCCCCCCGAAGAAAAAAATACCTTTTTTTTTTAAATTAATAAATACGTACGCCATTCATGACAAATAACACCGAGAAGATCATGCAATCATTTGGAAACCTGGGTGATAGCGCTTATTACCCCCCCCCCCCTGAAGAAAAAAGAATATAAACGAGACAAAGTTTTCTTTCAACATTAGCAGTTGCCATCGCTCTTCCAAAAAAACCCTCCTAAGAACTAAAAGATAGTTTTGCTCAGCATTGAACATTCTACGAGACTTTTCTCTTTAGCTTATGCTCTGCTCTACTAATTTTTGTTCATAGTACATCCGTTAACGATATCAAACGGTGAATCTTCCTACTGAACTATTTTGCTGGGAAACTAAGTGATGTATGTGTTTTTATCTCGTGCCTCCGGTCCATGGGCGCCCATATGCGGAATTTTAAGGGAGGGCTCAAATATTTCTCCCATGGTTTAGCAGGATATTTTTCTCATGCAAAGCAATTTCAGCACAGATTAAAGTTATTTAAATTTGGTATTTTTAATAACTCATTCATTAATGGCTGAAAAAGAAATGTTTTTATATTTTTGCCGAAAAAATAGTACTGAAAGGGTGGAAATTCTAATTTCTACCTGGGGGGGGGGGAGCTGGAGCCCTCCTTTATGGGCGCCCATACTCCGGTCTGCAAATATCATTTGAGACCCCATGCACGCAATTAGTTATTTCTCCCCCGCATAGTTACTGCTTTCATAGCGCTGCTGACATGATTATAGTTCGTCAAAGTGACAAGGGAAAGGGACTCAACGCTTCTAATATCATTTTATCGTTTGTACAAAATGTAAATGTTGACGAAATTTTCGAAGAATTCTCTTTGCGCAAAAATCGGAAAATTTAAAAACATTAATTATGCAAGTGGGAAAACCGACGTTAAAAGCAAATTAAAATATAAATAAAATGGATAGCATGACAAAATATCTGGAACTTACATTTTCCCTCGGAGGGGAGGAGGTTCATGAAACTCTGAAGTATGTGTTTACTTTTTTTTTTGTTTTTTTGAAAATGTGTTTTAAAGTTTTAACGTTGTTTTTCTACTATTTGTTGCACCAGACTATTATTTCTTATTAACTATGTATTCAAGATTTTTAAGTATTTAAACTGAAAATGATTTATTTCCTGCAAGGTTTACCAGCATGTTTAAATCAATGTAACTAATAAATAATTTTTGGAACTTGATTACTCATAATTTAAGATTTTTTCATTTTAGTATTTTGTAGAGTGGCTGTCTGTTTAAAAATGCTGCTAATAAGGTAATATAAATAAAATAATTTTGGTTTTATACTTTAAAGTCATACGGAATAATATACTGTTATCTAACTATAAAAATGACAATTAAAAACTTTTCATGTGTTATCGTCTGAAAACTCTGATGTAATCTTCCTGTTAAACGACATTGTTCAGAGTGCTTTTTCGCTTTAAATATTTAAAGTTGGGAAGCTCTAAGTCAAGCAAGCTCTATTTACATATAATAAATAAAATAATGCATAAGCTTGTTTTCTATGATAGAGCATTTCTCTTCTATTAAAAAAAAAAGTTTGTAGTAATTCTAAGCATCTTTCGACTTTACTAATGTTTTTGAGTACTTTAGTTACATTCAGCAGACCTCATATGAAATAAAAGTTAATATTAAATTTTATTCATAAAGAAGTAATAGAAACTAAAATAACAGTAAATATTATGAAGAAAACAATGTTAATTCATCTCTAAAATGCAAATTTTGTGCTAGTTTAAGTCGATTTTATTACTTTTATTTTGAATACAGAAACAGTTTCAATTCCCAATTGAAAGCCTTATAAGAAAATTAAAACAATAAAATAAAAATGAATTTATGAATTTCAACTCTGTGAACTCAGATTGTTATTTTCAAGTTGCATTCAAAATTATCTATATATATGAAAGAAAGTCGTGTTAGTTACACTATTTATAACTCAAGAACGGCTGTACCGATATGGCTAAAAATTGGTGGGTAGGTAGCTTAGAGCCAGGAGACGGACATAGGCTATAATTTATGTGTGTCAGTTGCATAAATAGAAAAAATGTCTTATTGACTAAGCCTTTTTACTAAGCCTTTTTTGACACCTCCATGGCTGAGCGACATAAAGCACACGTTCTGGCAGCTTCCGGAGCGCAGTAAACAGGTTGTAAGTTAGCGGTGCGTTGAGTGTTATTTGACTTTTTTGTGAAGTAAATTATAAACAAACGCGTTACTTCCTTTGAAATTTATATGTGATAAGCTGTCAGAAACGATTGTCACTTAAGAGTTTTTACGCCTCTGAGGCTGAGAGGTGGAAAGCGCTTGATGGGATAGCTCCTGGACTGCAGTTAAAGAGGTTGTTCTTCTTACTACTATTATATATACAAAAGTTTGTTTGGATGGATTTATGGATGGAGCAGTCAGTTGATAAGCAGTCCGAAAAAATTATCTTTTTAACTAAGCCTTTTTTGAGCCTCTGTCGCCGAGCGACATAAAGCACATGTTCTGACAGCTTCTGGAGCGCAGTAAAATAGGTTGTGAGTTACCGGTGTATTAAGTGTTATTTGACTTTTTGTGATGCAAATCTATATATATATAAAGAAAGTCGTGTTAGTTACATTAAACTCCTTGGATGTGCCTGGATTACCACCGCACAATTTACGCCTAAAGGTTGGCTCCGTAGTAATCATGCTTCGAAACATAAACCAACCAAAACTGTGCAACGGTACGCGTTTGGTGGTTAGAAAATTGATGAACAATGTAATTTACGCGACGAATGCTGAGAGGAAAATTCAATGGAGAGGAAGTTCTCATTCCGTGGATCCCGATGATCCTAACCGATATGCCGTTTGAATTTAAGACTTCAATATCCAATCCTTGCATTTGTCATGACCATCAACAAATCACAAGGCCAATCCTAAAAAGTTTGTGGTTTGAATCTAGAACATCACTGTTTTTTCCCATGTTCAATATTAATTTTGTGGCATGTTCACGGGTTGGAAGACCATTTGCGTTGTTTGTTTTTGCGCCTGATAATAAAACAAACTAGCTGTCGTGGCCGTCACGAAACTTTCTTCTATATCTATCTTATGAATTCCAGTTACAAAATAAAATACGTACTCGCCCGAATAATTGGAAACAGCTCCAATTTCCCAAGTATCGTAATAACCCTGCAAATGCAGAATCAATGAGCGAAATTGGAAATCATTGCAAAAGCCTTGTTTAGATTAATTGTAAACATTTTATTTGTTAGTAAAAAGAAATTGGCAACAGTTAAAAATTTCAAATCATTGAAAGTTTTCAGCTGTTTTGATAATTAAATAGCGTGAAAGCGATTTTTTAATGAATTGATTTTTCGCATTGTTGACTAAGCGCAAAAATCACCCCACCCTCCCCCTGGGGCGATTGGCGCCAAAATTTAATCGATGCTTGCTTCCTTATTGGGTTAGTGTTATTCCAAATTTCATTCAAATCTCAGCAATATTTCTCGAGATACAGTAGGTGCAATGACAAAATAAGCACTTTTGATTGCTCCACCCCCCTTTGAGATATTGACACACAAATTGAATCAGCGATTGTACTCAATAGGGTCTACCTATGGACCAATTTTCGTTTGATTCCGCCTGTTACTTCCTGAGATATAGCAATCACCCCCGCGCAGAACACGTGCGATTTCTCCACCCCCCTTCAAGATACTGACACACAAATTGAATCAGCACCTGTACTCTATAGGGTCTACCTATGGACCAATTTTCGTTTGATTCCGCTTGTTACTTCCTGAGATATAGCAATCACCCCCGCGCAGAACACGTGCGATTGCTCCACCCCCCTTCGAGATATTGACACGCAAATTGAATCAGCACCTGTACTCGGTAGGGTCTACCTATGGACCAATTTTCGTTTGATTCCGCCGGTTACTTCCTGAGATATAGCAATCACCCACGCGCAGAACACGTGCGATTGCTCCACCCCCCTTGGAGGAATTCGCTAAACAAAGTCAGGTGCACCAGTTCACATGGTGGTGCATATGTGAAAAAATTTTTGTTCGATTTCATGCAGTAGTTTTTGCTCTAGCGCGGCCACAAAAACTGGTCACACACATACAGACTCACACACAGACAGACACACACACACACACACACACACAGACAGACATTTTCCAAAAATGGTCGAAATGGACTCAGCGCACCTCAAAACGTGCAAATCCGTCAAAATTCGACATTCGAAAATTTTCACGAAACCAATACTTTCTTCTATATAATAGATATAGAAGAAAGTAAAAATGTTATGTATCACAAGGTACTTAAGTGAAGAGCAACCTATGTACTCAAATACAGAAACAATAATGAATGATCAATGTAGGTACTTATTATTATTTTTTTTTTTTTTTTTGTATTTTCTAATTAAAAAAACTTCATAAATTCAAAAATTTGCTTATTTATTGCCTTTAAGGCGGAACAGAGTTCGCCGGGTCAGCTAGTAAATAAATAAATAAATAAATAAATAAATATAAAATATATATATATATATATATATATATATATATATATATATATATATATATATATATATATATATGTATATGTGTGTGTGTGTGTGTGTTTTTTTTTGTGACATTTTTAGAATGGGGGCTTAGCCCCCCCCCCCAGACAGAAAAGTCTAACTCCGCCCATGCTTTCGATTTTTACCATGCAAATATTATATCTTTACAGTTTACAGTGGCCAAATAGTGGACACAATTTGACATTTTTGTAATGAAACTCGTCGGTTCAAGCCAAATGCAAGTTGAAGTACTAGAAATCGTTAGAGTTTCACATTGTGTGATTTGCAGGACTTGGAACTGAGTTTAAGATATTGGAAATGCTGGTTAAGAGCAAGAATCTGAGAGAATGTCACGCCTGTGATTCATGACCTCTCAGATTTTTTCCAAAAAATTACCAAATGTTTATTATCGTATTGAAAGACCAAAACCAGAATGTTTTGCTCTAAAGTTGAATTGTTTAGTTTTTATGGACCCCTAAAGTTGAAGGTGCGGCATCAAAAATTAAGCGGATTTTCAAGACATGGAAATTGCTGTGAGCCAAAACTCTTACCAGGAACTGTTTAACTCCAATTTTCTTTTTGTATATGGAATATAGAAGGTTTAAACTTTACAAAATGAATGTTAAATTTGTGGTAAGTTGTTGCCGTAAGGTCACTGAAGGCCCTCAAAACAGGGCATTTTTGACGTTTTTTAGCGTTTTTGAGGTCCAAAAACAGCTTGTACATTTCAGTTGGCACGGCAAAAGTAGTGTCGTTTGAAAGACCAGTGTAAGCACTTTAAAATAATGTATAAATAACCGAGGAAAGTTCAACGTGCTTTTAGTTGCGTAAGGCCGAAATATGAAAAATGTCATATTTTACCGATATTCAAACGGTCATAACTTCCTCTGCCAACAACATATTGAAATATTTTTTTTGCCAATGTCATGCTCTATTCTTTGTCTTAACAGAACAGTTGAGTCCTTTGAGGCGAAATGTGAAAAAAATTTTTACAAAAAATTTATTTTTTTCTGTGCATTTTTTGTAAAAAATTTTTTCACATTTCGCCTCAAAGGACTCAACTATTCTGTTAAGACAAAGAATAGAGCATGACATTGGCAAAAAAAATATTTCAATATGTTGTTGGCAGAGGAAGTTATGACCGTTTGAATATCGGTAAAATATGACATTTTTCATATTTCGGCCTTACGCAACTAAAAGCACGTTGAACTTTCCTAGGTTATTTATACATTATTTTAAAGTGCTTACACTGGTCTTTCAAACGACACTATTTTTGCCATGCCAACTGAAATGTACTAGCTGTTTTTGGACCTCAAAATCGCTAAAAAACGTCAAAAATGCCCTGTTTTGAGGGCCTTCACTGACCTTACGGCAACAACTTACCACAAATTTAACATTCATTTTGTAAAGTTTCAACCTTCTATATTCCATATACGGGCGATTCTCTGTAAACTGGTAATTTGCTGTCCGGACTGAATATTTTAAAAATAATAAAGTGTAATAAAGTAATTATCGCTCTTAATACAAGTAAAGCATTAATACTTTGTGGCCCAATTGTATTTGGAGTGATAACTATTTATTTTTTTTTTCTAGAAATTATCTAAGCGCCAAAAACACAGTCCCCTGGCTGTCCCAAATCCATAGTTTAACTGTTAAAGATAGTATTTCAAAAAATCTATTAACACTACATAAATTTGGCAACTAATATCTAAAAATAGAATAATGAAGCTATATATTTCTTATGAAATAAGGTATAATTACGTATTTCTAAAACTTAAAATTGTCATGTAAATTCTGTCCAGAGTTTTTCCAAACAGTCCCCTGCAACATTTTCAAAGCTGTAATACGAAAAATCTATTACTTTTGCAAATTTTTTTTGACATGAAGTTTAAAGCAATCAGTGTGAATTTGCTGAAATTGCCGAGAACGGTGCTGAAACGATACTTAGTTTAGTTTGAGAGCCACATTTGTGATGAAAGTTGCCATCAGGATCGTTACGAAAACAGTCCTCTGGGAAGTGATTTTATTAATTTCAATTAGTTTAATTATGAAACATATTAGTTATTATGTCCACGATTTGTGCCTAAATTTATAGGTAGTCTCGTAACTAATTATGCTCCAATAGTTTTGCAGATATTACGCAACAAAGAGCAAAAACACAGTCACCTGGCACAGTCCCCTGCCTAGTTATACCAGGCGGGGGACTTACCCCCTATCACAATTTGTCAGAAAAACACAAGCTTCAATTGGCCCTCTTTCAAACCAAAGTAATAGATTCATTTTCTGAGCAATAGTAAAATAATTATACGGACATTTCAAAAAACCATGCCCGGACAGATTTCGTGTGAAAAATGACGAGTTTACAGAGAATAGCCCATACAAAAAGAAAATTGGAGTTAAACAGTTCCTGGTAAGAGTTTTGGCTCACAGCAATTTCCATGTCTTGAAAATCCGCTTAATTTTTGATGCCGCACCTTCAACTTTAGGGATCCATAAAAACTAAACAACTCAACTTTAGAGCAAAACATTCTGGATTTGGTCTTTCAATAAGATAATAAACATTTGGTAATTTTTGGGAGAAAATCTGAGTGGTCATGAATCACCTCATAATGCTAGGCGTGACAGTTTCTCAGATTCTTGCTCTTAATGACAAAGGCAAGGGTCGTAGACGTGGGAAAGTACAAGACATTCCTTCGGTATAGTTGCTAATTTTTTCCTGGAGTAAATTGTTCGGCGAAACAACTTGAATCCGAAAAAGGGAACAACTAGTCCCAAAAGCACATGTCTTTAAAATATCAATTTATAGGTTTTGTAACGAAACGTAAATGGTTTCAGTGTAGGGTATTAGGGTGCACAATCTATCTTTACATAAAAACACAATAGAGCTAAGCATTAATTACTAAATTTCGTTTAAAAAACCAAAAACACTAAAAACAAAAGTGTTTACTATCGTAGGTCAGTCATGTGCATGCTCGGCTTTTGACTTACTGGGCGCCGCTGAGCTGGCTAAAATGGCTGCCATTTATGAGCTGTAACATTCTATTTCACGACATATTGACGAAATACATTTATCTTTTTTCTTAGCTGAGCTATTTCAAAAGGGACAACTTACCTGCTGTAACTCTTAACCCCGCTCTCCCCTACCTATTCATGAACATGAAACAGGCAGAACATTTTCAAATCACTTTCAAAGCTTTTAAATAATCAAAATGTTTAGTCAGACCCGTGATTTAGATTCAATTTCTCTCCTGGCGTTGAAAAATCAACGATTTTACAAATAAGTGGGCGTGGTTTTCGCGGTTTTCCTTAAAAATTGTATTGATCGTAAAACCCTTCACTCTCCCCTGGAAAAATTCGAAGTAACTCTCCTTTCGTTTCGTTCACACAGACACACACACACATATATAAAATGTTCGCTTCACTTACGGTTAAATTTAAAGCAGCCGGAATCGTATACGTTCCGGTAATGAAACAATAATTTTCCACCACAACTGAATAATCCATCGAATTTCGGGCGCATTTGATGGGATCACCTGCATATTGCTTTGTGCTTATGATGATGCAGAACACAAGAAGCAGCAAAACTGTAAATCTGTAATGCAGCCGAAAAACCCAATGATCTATGTGGAACTTCTTTACGTGCCATAAGTTTTTCAGAGCACCAAAAACATGTATCATGTCTTTCTGCAACGAAAAGAAAAGCATTTGGTGATTTGACCGAAAAAAGAAGACGCTTTTATAAAGTTTTTATAGTATCAAAACCTAAGCTAAGCTAATTTTGATATTAAATGCCTCATATACGGGGGTCAGATTATTACAGATGAGCAGAAAAGATGAGACTTTTGTCGTGCAACAAAAGACTCACACATTGAACATTTGCAATTTGAAAAAAAGAAAAGTGTATGTCTCTTTACCTATATGTATTACTCATAGTCATATGTGCAGTAATTAAAAAATATGCATTTTTGAAACTGAATCCATCATTTATGCTCACCCTGAACCCAAGCAGAAATTAATCAAGTAGCTAAAAAACAATTGAATTTTATTTTTAAACTCAAGACAGTATATTTTTTAATATAGTTACCGCATGAAACTAAAGGCGGATCCAGCTTCTGGTTTTGGAGGAGATCATTGAAAGGAGGAGTTAAAATTCAGTTTTCTGGTAAGAAACTGAGGGGAAATCTTTTGAAATACAAGTGAATAAAATGCAACTTAAGATTCTATTGAATCACTTAAAGGGGAGGAGGGGCGGGTCATCAATTTCTGACGAACATGAGAGCCAAAGCAAGCACCTAGTAAATATCTTTGATTAAATTACAGATTAGTTCCGTGCCTTGATGACGGCACAGTTGTACACGACAAGTCACTTTTTTCAATGTCTCTTCTGTATTTGATGAATTACAGTAATTTTCATCTAATGAATGAGTAAATAAACGAATAAATGAATTATTAATGAAAAAATAAACAAATAAATAAACAAAAAAATAAATTAATATCTGAGAAAAAGAAATGAATGATTAAAATAGAGAATGAATAACAAAATGAGTGAATGAATGAATAAAAAGGTGAATTAATAAGTAAAAGAATGTGAATAAATTAATAAGTGAAGAAATACATTCATGATTTAGTAACGGAATGTATAAGAAAACGAAACGAACTATTTCGCTTTGCCCGCATGAACGTGACAAATCATATTGAGCATTTAACAACAAAACATGCCTAATATAAACTAAATAAGGACTGCACTGAACATCAGTAGAACTCAATTAATGGTTAAAATGATAATTACAAAAATTATCATTTTTTATAACAAGAAATATTTTTGAAAAGTCACGAATATTACAACGAAGGTATCAATTTCGAAATTACTTGCATAATATAATATATATATATATATAATATATATATATATATATATATATATATTTATATATATATGTTGATCATTGGAGCTATTTATTTTTTGACTGGATACAAATATCTAGGAACTTAGTTAAAATATTGCTAAAAGGGTAGCGCTGCAAACGGGGAAAATATTTTACCATTTTGCTTTGCCCCGCCTAGTTCACTTTGCCCCACATTCCCCTACTTAGAAAAGATAAATTTTACATTATGCCGCTGAACGCGGGAAAAACATGTCCTAATCCCTACTATATAACCTGGTTCTTCTAAATTGGGCAGAAATCCGCTTTGAATCGAAACAATTAAATGTATCGCAACATAAATTATGATATTTGAACAATAGTGAACGAAATGTTACCTGTATTTATTGGGAACTGATGAAAAGGCAATTTTAGAAAATGTAAAAATAGCTTTGAAATACTTACGCTTGACTTAAGCGATTTGTCTGTTCTTTAGGTGCTAAAAAAACCGTCTGCCTGGTTTTCATTGATGGAAATTTGCATTTAAAAGATCGTCTGCTTAAATAAAATGCATAGAATTTAAAAAGGTTAATATTAATGAAACGGAAATTAATTCAGATTAAAATGGAATTATTTTATTACTGTTAAATGTGTTGAAATTGAGGAATACCAATCAAAATGTTTTTGTTTCTGAAGTAGTTAAAAAATATACCGAGGTATGTTATTTAACATTGATAAAAAATGCGCAGTTTAAAAAAATGATTTTTCAACTCGAAAGTAATGACAAATGTAAATATGTGAGTCATCGTAACTTTGGAGAGAGAGAGAACCAAGCTATATACATTTTTAAAAGCTGAATTACATTTTAAAACTATTTAATCACACTTAGGAATAATTAAATAAATTTAGTTGGATTATTTAATTTACTAATCTTTTACCGGTAAGTAACTTTTTGTCGACTCAATTTTGAAATGTTTAACCCATTATTCGTATTTTCAAACGAAGGACAAACGTTTAAATTTGAAATGTATTTTTCTTTTGCTTGTAATTTTAAAAATACAAAGCATTTTCGTTGCAATTTATGAAATTACTTTTTTTTCCAATTACCTAAAATATTTTTTCCTTGTAACCCTAATGGACACAATACTGCTTAGCTTAATAATTCATTCCGGTCATAATAATAATGGTTTAAGAGCAATGTTCGTTAAGCAAAATATCTTGTGCGCAGCATAGTCTTACACCTGTTGCATAGTGAGGGAAGGGAAGGTGGTGGGACTTCACCCTCAATGAGGAATTAAAATTTATCTATAAATATACAAATACATGTGTAAATGTAATGCCTTATAAGTGAGTCTCTAGCATAAACCTTGCTCTATGTTTTTATTATTTTTTTTCTTTACTCGAGTTTTGTAATTTTATTTTCGGTTTCCAATTTTGTATTATTTTTCCATCTTCCATGAAATGAACCCATGATTGAATGAGATCAAGCGTTTATGCTTGCAGAGATGACTACTACGGTCATTCAAAAAAAAAAAAAAATGCTGAAGAAAATTACACCCCCCCCCCTTCATTTACATTTATGCAAAAGATCACTGTCCTAAAATTTCAGCATTCTACTTTTCATGGAAGATGGTGCTCAAACACCGTTATTTTTACGTTTATTCATAAATTTTGACAATTTCTGAGTTTTTTGGACTAAAAGAGAATTTTGATTTTCCAACTATTAAATAATAATTAAAACAATTGGAAAGTTTCGTAATCGGTTAAACCTCACAATACCTTTGATATAATCAACTACTTGGTAGTACGTAGAAAACAACTTAGTTTGCAGTACTATTTATGTACGTTTTGTGCGATGTGGTTTTCAAAAACTTTTAAGCTTACCAAAATAGAGTTTTGATCTCGGAACTGAGCAAAATATAGCAAAAGAGCAGTTCCACGATAAGGTCAACCAAGTGACCAAATTTTCAAAATTAACATTTTTAAACGAACAAAGTATCATTTTAAAGGTGAAGAGTTGTATATTTTGAAATATTTGTCTAAAATTCGATAACTTTAGTTTCAAAAAAGTTACTAATTGTTAAACTAAGGTCAAGTTCTTGAACAGTTTTAAACTACCTTTGACGACTCTCAAAAAAACTCTTTTCCCCAAAAAATTCAAACTAATACTATTCTAAATTAAGATAAATAACCGTTTAAATATACAATACATAGCAGGTAATTTTGAAAAATGGGTAAAAATGAAATTCATTTTGATTTGTAAAAGAATTTTTCACTGAGCACATTAACAGTTTTACGTCCGACACCAAAAAAAAAATGCACAAGTTTTTACGCTGAGCCTATAATTTTAAAGCTATAAATACATATATTTTTGTATACAAAGTAAGATTTTCATTCTCAAGGATGTAACTTATTTTAATTTTGTAACTACTGAATAATTCTCATTAAAATCTGGGTGTCGGACGTAAAAATATTTTGTACGTCCGACACCATTTACGTCCATTAGTGGTTTCATAATTCATGTAAACCGAGTTCAACCTGTAATCTATTTTCTATTCCAGAATAAATCAATTGAAATCCAACAAATTTTGCTTCAAATTTCGAAATTACTTATTGTTATTGATAAAAAGGATAAAAACGTGAAGTGTTCTTACCCCTTTTAGTGATTTTACTGTTCTTGCAGATTATTTATTGCTGTCTGTTGCAAGTGATTGTGAGGAGAGCTCAGTGCAGATAGCTTAAAATATGAGTCAATCTCTAGACGATATATTAAAAGAGGTGCATTTGTCAGAAAAAGAATTCCAATCTCAACACCAATATCTAGCAAAATGTAAGAGTTTCAGGTATTTGCCAATTTTAAAAGCATTCTATCTTGAATTATAATAGGAAGAGGAGCAGTTTAAGCAAGTGGCCTGTGATATTGAACCTTATGCTGTTGTCTCTACACCAGTAGCAGACCCGTTAGTTTGAATGTTTCTAGGGAAGGAGGGGGAAAGGGTTATGTACTCAATATTATTAACAGCAAAAAGCACGCCATGTATATGCATAAACGTCAATTTCTCGAATCCGGGGGGGGGGGGGAGGTAATTGACCCGGACCTTCTAAATGACGGGCCTGACCAGTAGACAAATTGATTGATCATGAGCAATCCTTTCTTTTTGCGGATTGTGCTTAAAAATCAGCGAACAATCCACCAAAAGGGAAGATTGCGGCATTGCTCATTCATTTGTCTACTGGTAGAAATACCCGCACACATAGCCCCTCGACTTAAATCTTGTACTTGGTAGTCTACGTATACAATTGCGGGAAGGAAAAAAAAAACATAGAGTTCTTTCACTGTACATTGTTGATAGTGTATCATAATAAAATTTAATGTAATCTAGTGTGAATCTGAGTACACTGGATAAAAATCGTTAAGTTCACGTTCAGTAAAAGAGTTTTAAAAGTTGAAACAAGAAATATGTTCTACAACAAATACATATTACTTTTACTTTGAAAAACTAACAATAAATCCCTACAAATTTTTTAAAAATCTAGCAACTTGAATCTTGATGTACTTTTATGAGATGAAACTATTTTTTGTGGGGACAAAATATCAAGCTAACTTGAAATGACGTCACTTATTGGGTACTACTAGTGCCACTATCATTAGCCGAACTAGAAAGTACAGCCAAGTCTCGATAACTCGAAGCCCCAAGGGACTGGCTAAAAGCTTCGAGTAATTGATAGTTCGAGTTATAGGTGGTTCCCACTACCTCCTCAAATGTTTGGGATCCAGTGAGATCTTCGAGATAAAGGAATAGTCGAATTATAAGGCTTTGAGTTATCGAGACTCGGCTGTATTGGGTTGTCCCATAATTATTAGCCGAAATCGAAACATAAAGGAAAACCTGCGTCAAAGCTAAAGAAATATATTTTATTTTTTGAAGTATTTACCAAAGGCAAAAATACTCTTTTCCCAACCAGTTTTGAATGCAAAAATGGCCTTGTAGCAGAAGTCGGCATCACTTAGGTCAACTTCCTAAATCACATCACAAACCTGTCCAACTTACGAAACATGTGATAATCAGTCGGAGCCAAGTCTGAAAAGTAAGATGAGTACAGCAGAAGCTTACATCCAAATGCCTGGATGTCTTGTCAGCCACCAATTGAAACATAAAACCTTGCTCCATCTCGCAAGAATGTGGGACTGGACCTTCACAAGTGCTTGTTGTTTTATAAGAAGTTTCCCGTGTCTTCATTTAATTAACATGCACAGCGGCCTCGAACCTCGGGAGGAACTCATAATGGACAACGGGGTCTTGGCAGTCCACCAAAGGAAAACGAGACTCTAATGTGGATGGAGACGATGTCTGATTACTGAATAGGCCGTGGTCTAGGGCAACCACATTTTAAGGGCCTCCAAATGACTAAAATTGCTTCTAGTCAATGGCTAAAATCGTTTTATCCACTGCTTAAAATTGCAAAGTCCGAGTACAGGGGCCCCAAAAAAGTATTTGGCCTAGGGTTCACAGTAATGTCTTAATCGGGCCCTGGATGGAGGCTTGATTTGAGCGTCTGTTCCAGTTCCTTTTCAGTAGCTGTAATTTTCGTCACCGCTATCGACGAAAAACAAACAAACCTCCTCTTGGGTGTCATTTGGCTACATTGCAAACTTCAGCTTGCATTGCTAAAAGGCAGACCTGTGTAGCCATCTAGGACAAAGCAATAGCGATAAAAGTAATTTCGCGGATCAAAAGTGTATTAATTTTGTCTTTAAAGAAATACTATAAAAATATATGCAGTTAGAGATGTAAAAAACTCAGTTTTTGAGAGCCGGAATAGAATCCGGGAAATTTGGGGAATAAAACCCGAAACTTTAGGGGAACATTGAGAATTTTGAATGTAAATGAATATAGTAATTTTTCTTAGTTGTTATCTGCCTACTATATGAGTGAAAAATAAAGACTTCGTTGTAAATTGAATCGTTTATTTGAACAACCAGTCTCAAGAGACAAGCTCTAAAAGTTCAAAAACGCATTTTGATCTAATTTTAAAATTTTTCTACTTCGAAAATTCCCAGAACTCTCGGGAATTTTCAAAAATCCCTTCCCAAAAAACCCGGTTTTTCCCCGGAAATAAACTGGGTTGCCACCCTTTGCATCTCTTCTCTACACGCAACACACTACCAGCTTGCTTTTTTATCCAGAGACTGCAGTTTCGTTCTTTTTAGAACTCATCAGTCTGGAATATGAAATAACCGAGCTGGGGGCAAATATCATCTCATAGAAGCTAAGAGTACCAAAAAAAAAAAAAAAAAACAACAACTGGTATCCAATGTAAAATTAGCACTCCAGGGAGAAACCGCAGCAATAATACGGTACAACTCGTAAATTTAAGGCGGAGCATATAGGTATTAAGTTGTAAATTACCGACCTAAAGCCAAGAATACATGAAATACACCGCCGGCACGGTTATCCCATCCGTATACTAGTTTCATTCTTTTTAGAACTCATCAGTCTAAAATAGGAGGTAACCTAAAAAGAACGAAATGGCAGTCTCTGGATGGAATAACCGAGCTGGCGCGCTGGCGGTGCATTGCATGTATTTCTGCCTGAGCCCTGGCTTGCGGCGGTAACTTACTACTAGGGATTGCAATACCGGAGCAAAAACACAATACCGGTATTCGGTATTTTTAAAACGCCAATACCGGAATACCGGTATTTGAAATTTTTCAAAAAAAGAAGAAAACATACTGGTTTTGTTGTAGTGTTCAATAATTTACACAAAAATATAAATTACACAGGCCTGCAAAAATACACTTTTTAAAAATTGTTTTGATTTAGTTAACTGATCTCCATGTACTTTTTTGCGCTGATTTCAAAAATGGCATTGGTTTTTTTCTATCACGTAAGGCTTGCCTACAAAATAAAGTTGAATTTTTTGAAAAAAGTACAAAAAATCGGATAATTTTGAATTTTTTAAAAATTTTTACCATAAAGTAAAAGCAGAAAAATAATAAAGCCTAGCTAAAAAGAGCATAAAAGTGATGGAAATGCGTTGCAAAGTTATAAGTCTTTGAGAAGGATTTAGGCAAGTTAGGTTCATGAGGAACAGGGCGAATAGCTAAACGTACATGTATGTTGGTTGGTTTTTTTTTTTTTTTTTTCAAATTGGCACCTTGCACTAAAGAACAAGAATTTCAGTCATCACTGTGATTTTCAGGCTCTCTCTATATCATGGGTACTCCAAAACGAAGTGATTTCTTCTTACTTTGAAACAATTGTCTCAGTTCTTCCAAACACACAGAATACACTAGACGGGGAGCCCAAGATTTATCTTGGTCACGTAGTTTAACACCAAATTATGTAAAATACACCTTCTTAACAAAAGTAGAAATGTTCATTTGTTGCCTCTTGACCGTTAAAACCCACTAATGTAACAGAAATAGTTAAGAGAGTTGACTTATCCTCTTAGCCATAGATATGTATACTACAGTGGCTATAGCTTCACACTGAGTCACTGATTACAATCAAGGTCACGGCTCACTACATTCTTCATAATGAGGCCTAGTGAACAGTTAGAATGGAGAGGGAGCAAACTGAGGGAGAATTGTCTTGTTTTAGTAGGAAATGGATTTTTCGAGTTTAGATTAATTGTCTTATTCAAATAAATAAATTAAACTTTTTTTTTTTCCAAGTAACATGCTCACATTGTTCAATATCATGTCCACCATGTAAGCTCTACAGTTCATATTAAATTTACACTTATATAGGCTGTAATATTGAAAAATATTGCCCATATTTACCCGAAGACCTTAAAAATAAGCAAATATCAGTCGAAATTTGTGACTTATTTGAAGGTGATGGAATTTTTTCACTATTTTTTCCGTAATCAGCACATAAAATACTGTTGAAACCAATAGTTAAATGTGCAACAATTTTTTCATCGCAGACCTGTGTTATCTTATGCAAATATAATATAGAAGAACAAATATTTTGGTGAAATAATAATAAATGCAAAACAGTGAGCAATACACTAGGTGGCCAAAAGTATCCGGACACTTTCAAAAATTCACATTTTTACATATAGCTCGAGAAATAAGTGATGAATTGTTCTTTAACTTTAGTCATACAAAATATAGGCTTCACCGAACATTTCCAAGTTGAAATTAAATTACCCTTGCATTTGGGGGACGACAAGAAGGGGGTTGAAAGAAAAACCGCTTTTTGACCATAACTCTTCGAAAATAGCTCGGAATCAGTGGTCGGAAGTAGCGCGCTACAAGTAGCGAAACTACTGTAGTAGCTACATTTTTTAGTAGTTTGTAGTGTAGCGCACTACTTTTTAAAAAAAGTAGCGTAGTGAGTAGCGCGATACAAAAAAATAGTAGTTTGTAGCGATTTCTGAAAACTACTTTTAAATTAAAAAAAATAAATAAATAAATGAAAAAAATTAAAAAAAAAAAGAGAACGACGGAAAAAAACAGGGTTTTTCTTGTGGCGAATATTCGTAAAAATTGTAAAAATATCTAAAAAATGAAATTTTAGCAAAAAAAAAAAAAGGAACAAAAAGGAAAAGTAATAAATAAATTCAAAGACAATTCCTATTTCTATTTCATATTCGAATGAGGTAATTTTTTATTCTAAACCACTTTTCGAATTTTTTCGGTCGATCTTCAAACGGTGTATTCTTGTTATTTATTTATTTTTTTTTTAAGTAGCGAAGTAGCAACTACATTTCAAAAGTAGTGTAGCTCGCTACATTAAAAAAAAAGTAGTTGTAGCTGTAGTTAACTACATTTATAAGAAAGTAGTTGTAGTTGTAGTTCGCTACGAAAAATATGTAGTTTTTCCAACCACTGCTCGGAATAAGCTATTAATTTCAGTAATTAATTAGCATACTATGTATAATTACTGTACAAATTTTTATGAACGTACCACTCTTACTTCTGAAGATATGAAACATTTTTGAAAAAACGGCAATTTTATTTGAAGGGTTTTTGCTCATAACACGCAGAGTTTTTGATCAAATCTTATCACAACTTCAGGAAAGATGACAAAATACAAGAGAAAGAACATACTAAAACCGTAAATAAAAATATTAAAAATTCGATGAGACATGAACGTTAAAAGGAAATAATTTTTCACGGCGCATGCGCGAACGACAGAAATTTATAGCTACAAAAATATTGTAGCCTGATTTATACTGCATCTTATAAAAAAAGTTCCAGTTGAATATCATGAAAATGAAAAAGATATCAGCGATCTAGTGAGCTGTATTTCATTCATTCGCAGACAAAACATAAATAGTGAGGGTCTGTCCACAAAGAGCTATTTTTAAATTAAAGGTTATTGCGTCGTCTTTCAAAACCATCGTTTCAGAGGTTGTCCGGATACTTTTGGAAACGTACGTATAAGGTCTTTTTGGCCGAACAGACGAAATGTGACTTCTATGCCGAATATAAATTTTCAAACTGTATACAATTTAACATTGAAAAAAAATGATCGATTGTCACCACACTATTTGTGGACAACCCCTCACTATTTATGTATTGTCTGCGAATGAATGAAATACAGCTCACTAGATCGCTGATATCTTTTTCATTTTTCATGATATTCAACTGGAACTTTTTTTATAAGATTCAGTATAAATCAGGCTACAATATTTTTGTAGTTATAAATTTCTGTCGTTCGCGCATGCGCCGTGAAAAATTATTTCCTTTTAACGTTCATATCTCATCGAATTTTTAATATTTTTATTTACCGCTTTAGTATGTTCTTTCTCTTGTATTTTGTCATCTTTCCTGAAGTTGTGATAAGGTTTGATCAAAAACTCTGCGTGTTATGAGCAAAAACCCTTCAAATAAAATTGCTGTTTTTTCAAAAATGTTTCATATCTTCAGAAGTAAGAGTGGTACGTTCATAAAAATTTGTACAGTAATTATACATAGTATGCTAATTAATTACTGAAATTGATAGCTTATTCCGAGCTATTTTTGAAGAGTTATGGTCAAAAAGCGGTTTTTCTTTCAACCCCCTTCTTGTCGTCCCCCAAATGCAAGGGTAATTTAATTTCAACTTGGAAATGTTCGGTGAAGTCTATATTTTGTATGACTAAAGTTAAAGAACAATTGATTACTTATTTCTCGAGCTATGTGTAAGAATGTGATTTTTTGAAAGTGTCCGGATACTTTTGGCCACCTAGTGTATATGACATTAAAAAGAAAAAAAACACAGATAAAATTAATTATTTTTTCAACACAAAAAATAACAAAACGTATAGTATAGTGCAAAAAATTTTGCCTGGTGTCAATATCAATTGAAAAAAAAAAAAACTTTTTCTACTGCTGATTTTTAAAATAAAATCTTAAAAAACGCGAAGCGTCTATCGAACTGTCATTCAATCTGGAGCGAATTTTTGTACATTTAGTTCCAGCAGCTGAAAATGCGCGCTCGGAATCGACGCTGGTAGGGGGTATTATTAACAATGTGCGATAGGTGCGCTCCAAGTACTTACCCCGAAGTCCTTCGTCTTCAAATAATTGTATTTCTCTTCTGATCTTTTTGGAAACATCTGTTTTCGGTGCTATACTAGTACTGTTTGTAGCAATTTTCTTATTTATGGCTTGCTGTGACTTTTCCTGGAGAGACAATTCTTCTTCCACCTCAATATCATCTTCATCAATTTGTTCTTGCTCAGGAAGAGTTGTTGCTTGCTTTTCCAAACCTTGTTGAAGGAAATTTATGATGAATGTGACAACATTTGATCGTTGTTATTTTTTTCCCTTCTCTCTCTGTTCCTTTTTGTAATTCACTAAAATTATGCAAATACCTCAAAATATCTTCCACTTTATTATGTGGTTCCTCTGTGCGTATTTTCAAAGCACTGTACAATTTTTTGGCCAGTGGAGTGTCTTGCTCGTTTAGTGACTGCAGCATAAAGTTGATTATGGCATTCGCTGTTAATGAGTTAGTTCACACAAATTCAAAAAACAAATAATTCTTGCAATTCGTCATTGAGCATAGTGTGTTTTTTCCACACAACAGCTTTTATTTTAAATAGAAATTGTTTTAAATCACTAGAAGAACGTATAAAATAAACATAATTTGTGTATTTTAAATAAAAATCAAAGTATTGATTCTATTGTAGTTAGGAAATCAAAGGAAATATAAAAATCATAATTAAAATCTGAAATTGGTTTAATAAATATGACTCCTTGCATACAGGCAAAATAAAAGTTCGCTATTTTTGGCCTCCAATTATTTTTTTAAGAATAAATACTTTTCACTCTAAGTAGGTTTGGTTCGGGTAAGTGGGTTACCCCCTTAAAACTGAAATACGCGCATAGTTTTTATACTTTTTTTTCTGATCATGTTATATTTTATCAGTGATTTATTTTGCATACATTTGAATCTCATGAAAAAATTTTATAGAACTTTTACTTATGTCAAAAAAGTTTCTAAAAGTGTTTCAAGGTTAGTTTTTTTCATTTTTCTATATTCATTAAGTTTTCTTGTAGAGCTTAGCATGAAATACACATTGCAATGTTAATATTTACACAAGGTGTTATTAATAAGTGTTTAAGAGGAGGGGTCCCACTTACCCCGTAGCTTTTTCCTATAAGGGTAAGTGGGTCCCCTCACTATGGGGTAAGTGGGTCCCCTCGTAATAATGATGATTTCAAAATGAAAAGCAGTTCCGAAGAAACAATTTCTAAGATGAAATGAAAAATAATGATGCAGACCTAGAAGGAATTGTGATGGTTCAGCTACAAAAGCTGCAAAAACTGGTGACTATGTATTTGGGAAACTTGCATCGTAGAAAACCATAAAGTATTATGAAGTTCTAATTTTAGAATATGATACAAATGAAAAAATTACTGCTAAATTTGATAGAAAGAATAGAAATAGCTATACTTTTTGTTGGTTTAATGTAAGTGATATTAGAATTACAACTGAGGATGAAATGATAATGTTTCTCCTTCAGCAAACTTAGAATAAACGCTGTCATTAAGTGTTTCCATTTTTTTTCAACCTATATATTTTTATTATTTTACCAAAATTGATCGTAATCGACTTTATTATGTTTATTCAACACTAAGTTATATGTAAAAGCAAAAAATATGCCTAACGGCTTTTAATGAATTTAACAGACATAATTGTTTTGTACTCCGCTTTATATTTTTTTGTCATACACATTTAAATGTAAGTCGTAAATGGATACATTTACAAAAGAATATTTCCTACTAAAATTATACAGGTAGGACCCGCAAACCCCTTTTTCAGATATGCTCACTTTAAAAATAAATAAATGGGGGTGGCCCACTTACCCCTTCCTAGGGGGCAAGTGCCCCCAACCCACGTCATTTATTAAAGAATACGATAGTTAAAAATATTTAAAGCATTTTTTAGGAAATAATGCTGAACTTGTGTTTATTAATAATGTCCAAGCTAAAATAAGTCAACAAGTTTAAACTGTTTTGCTTTAAAACTGTTGTAAGGCTGTAAAAAAAGAACCATTCTAAAAATTGGGTCCACTTACCCTAACCAACCCTATTTAAAATGTTCTTACTTATACTATCTATGAGAGGAATGAGGAGAGGCAATTGTGCCCTACCTGGCTTTTTTTTAAAAGTACCAGATGTATTTTCTTGATTTTTTAGAGATTTTCAAATTTTAAATATAGCATATACAAACATAGGCCAACAATAGGGAAGGTATTGGCGGGTACTACAACGATGGTGCTCGAACTGAGAATGATAAAAAAAAACTAACTAGCACGTATATTTGTGTACCGTAAATCAGGGTTACTTGGACCCAGAAGAGGGCTACTTGAGCCCACAGTAAAATGATAAAATCTGGTTTTGGTACTAGCGTTAGAGACTGCAGAGGGCTTCTACCTAGTGGAGAAACGAGGAACTACGTGCAAGTCTTCAACTAGTAGGTACCAAACCTAGGTTTTATCATTTTATTGTAGTGGGCTCAAGTAACCCCCTAGGGTCCAAGTAACCCTGATTTACGGTACCGTTTTAAAAAAGTGTCTCGCCCTCCTGAAGTAGCGTAGAGTACACGCAATTTCCCACAACATTCACCTGGTCCCTTTTTCATTTTGACAATAGAAAGAGCACAAAACATATTGTACTGGCGTGGCTACAAATCGAGCTCGATCCCTCCCAATAATACTAAAACCGTAATGAGTATAAAAAACAAAGTAGTGCTATATATACACTGCTCGACATTGAAAATGCAACACCAAGAAGGAGTGGTCAGAAATTGATGAAATTTGGTAAGAAGACAGAGACAGCATGGAACAATAAGTGATATTTATTTCAAAATAAATAAGCAAAATTTAGAGCGAGGACGGCGTCGGCTCAGTAAGAAGTAGGACCACCGCGGACAGCGATGCACGAAGAAATACGTCTAGGCATGGAGTCAATAAGCCTGCGGATGGTGTCCTGAGGGATGGCACTCCATTCCCTTTCAACCATTTGCCACAGTTCGTCCTCTGAACGAGGCAGTGGCAGGTTCTGCAAACGGCGTCCAATCACGTCCCACACATGTTCGATTGGTGACAAATCAGGAGAGTATGGTGGCCAGGAAAGTATCTGTACACCTCGTAGAGCATGTTGGCTGATTCGAGCACTGTGAGGCCGGGCGTTATTCTGTTGAAAAACTGCATTTGGCAGACCCTGAAGGTAGGGGATTGCCACCGGCCGCAGTACATTATCTAGATATCGTTGGGCCGCCATAGTGCCCCGAATACGAACTAGAGGTGATACGGAATTGTATGCAATAGTGCCCCAAACCATTATGCCACGTTGTCGCGCTGTGGGGCGTTCCACAGTTACTGCCGGATTCGATCTTTCTCCACGTCGACGCCACACACGTATGCGATGACTATCGCTGGACAAACAGAAGCGGGATTCATCTGAGAACACTACGGTTCGCCATTCTGCCATCCACGTCGCTCTGGTCCGGCACCATTCCAAACGTTGGAGTCTGTGCTGTGAGGTCAATGGCAGTCTTCTTAGCGGGCGTCGTGATTGCAGGCCACGTGCAACCAGTCGGCGGAAAATGGTTCTGGTCGACACAGGAACATCCAGGGTACCTTGCACGTGCTGCAGAATCGACGTACAAGTGACTTGCGGGTCCGCCACAGCTTGTCGGTGAATCCGTCGATCCAAGCGGTCTGACGTCACTCTGGCTGCACCTGCACCCCTCAATGTGGCTACATTTCCTCTTTCCAACCATCTCCGACACAGCCGATGCACAGTGCTTGCATCCATGTGGGTATTAGCTGCAATTTGACGTATGGACCAACCTCCCCTTCTCAGTCCGATCACCATACCCCTTGTAAAGTCGTCTATATGCTGGAAGTGTCTTCGTTGAGGACGGCGTGGCATTTCCTCCTATCACATTCACCAACTCTCTACCCACCCCAATAACACTAACACAAATACTTCCACCCAACCCCAATCCCATCTCCAAAACCCAACCACAAAATATCACAAAACTTACCACTTTGAGTCATCTATTAAAAACCATCAAAATCATCACAACCTCATTATACTACTTAACACCTTATCACACAAATCCATCCCATACATACCACCATATTTTTAATCAAAACAAATGACCTTCCTATAATTGTTCTACTTTCTATCCAACTTTACCGACCACACCACCCACATCCCCACAACCTCACTACCACTACCCACCCACCCCCATAAGACAAAAGCTAATCAAATATTGTACACATCTCCCACTCATTATAACCCCCTTACCCTCTAAATCCACTAAACACGAACCACACAGACTCTCTCATACCAATATTTAACACCAAAATTCCACAAACAAAATTAATTATCAATAACCCATACTAAACATGCCGACACAATATGCACCTAATGTCGTTAAAAATAAACACTCCTCCCGATTTTAATAGCACTCACCTATACATCATCTCACCTGATATCTCAGCATCTATGTTGTCCAAGATGTCCCTCGTCACATCCCATGCACTGAGCAATCTAATCCTCATACATCAATGACACATCATCGTACCAGTATCATGTGACACCAATCCCAATTCCATCTATTCCTGTATGCTCTTGTTATACGCACTCCTAAAACCCCAAAAGCTATTCTAACACCTATCTCTCTCACAATGGCGATCAGACTCTACATTCATACATATTTGCTAAACTTGCGTTATATCAACGATGATCTCTGAACGTCGTCGCTACATCGTTGCTCTGTATCACCAGACTCCCATCCCCTACTAGCTCGACTCAACACGTTATACTCTCCCTTGTCTCCTAGGTCACCACTGACAGTATCACACGCAGTAATCCCCTCTATCAGAAATGATGAAGCGTCATTGTGTCACACAAAGTCAAGACGAAGCCAGTAGACATATATAGACATCATTCGTGTTTGTCACGTGACCGTAAGTTCTGTCCCTTCGCTCTGTGCGTTCTTATACAGTGATTGCTAGCGTTAATAGAGATAAATAGAGAGTAGTATTGGAGATAGACAAGTGTGAAGATTCATATCTGTAGCCAGCTCTGTACTGAGAGAGGAGAGAAACTCGATCTGGTCAGACTTACATGTAGTAGTTCCTCTAAATCGTGACTAGTTTGTTAAAGCGAAGTGACTGCGTAGCACATCGACTGAGACTCAACTTCAAAGAGAGTCAGTCATGTCAACATTTATCAAGAGACGCCAGATGTATTTGTCTGATGTAGCCCTTAACAGTGTATTTTGTATTGAATGTTTTGTATAATGTTCATTTTCTGTGGTTCTGTGGTTGTCTGTATTCATAAGAATTGAGTAACTAAAATTATGAAGTGATAGCCAATTGAGACATGAATGCTTGTAAACAGATAAAGTGTGCGTCTATTGTACACGCTATTCTGCAGCAGAAACACGTATGAAGTGTAAGTGCATCATCGTATTAAGTCTTGAAGCGGGATGTGTTGAAATAGGAAGGGGGAGAGGAAAGAAGGTCTGAGCACACAGGGAAGCAGGGGATCTGTGTGAATTGATATGCATTGAATTGACAATTAAACATTTTAGTTTTATTCCTCCTGTAAAAACACGCGCGTCTAGATATACGACAATAGATGAACAAGTTCTCAATGATTCTCATATCATAATAATTTTTGAATTTTGATCACTACAAAATCGCAACTTTGATCGTCTATTAATATAAGGGTATCAAGTTAAAGAAAGACTAAACACATCAGAATCTAGACAACTAACAATTTAACATTCACTTCGCTCCCACATCCGATCATACATAGTGATCTTCGTCGCGTTGAACGTCCGTGAACCACCCAGGCCCACCACGTGCTATCGGGGACTGTGTTGGGAGTGCTAGGTATATATGGTTATATACCGCGGCGGAGCGCGTGCTTAATGGATGTCAAACGTCCAGGACGTCAAATAAAGTCTATAAATGCTGTTATGACTGTTCTCAACACCTTTATAGCACAAACACTTCTAATTTAACAATCATCTTGTCTAGTCTGCTCAAACCCAGGACCCAACTAAGGTCCATAAACTAGTAGCCTAAATAGTCCCCTCACCACAACATGGCTGTGCTTGGTAAAAAATCAAGAAATTGCCTACTAATACGTGTAATAACTCAACCCACCCTATCATTGAAGCATTACATAATAGTATATATATAAAAAATCCCTAAACTCTTACATCATCCAATCACAAACAATTACACAACATAATGACAAACTCACCAACCATCTTCTATATATATACCCATATGATTTAAAACAAACCAAAACCCAATGTCGCTCATATTGCACACACTTAAAATCCACATCACTGCCAAAAACATTTCTAGGGTTCCCATGATTCTATTTAGTTCGTTAAGAACCTTTCCCACTCGTCAAACTCTTTAATCTGTGTCGAGAACTCTGCCTTGTTTACCACATAATACGTGACATCCACAATGCACATACTGTCCTTCCTTCCAGGTTTCCTTCGTAACTCTCGAAATGGCCTCACGTACACATGGTAAATTTCACCCCACCAACTAGCCCGCTTACCCCCAATTCACGGAAGTCTAGTCCTCCCTTTCCCCAAACTTTCCACAACATACCCAGCCCAAGATAACCCTCCTCAACTTGCACACACCTAATCTATACACCCACCCCATCTCACCTCACAACCTAAACCAACCTTCTAATGCAACACACCTCCCCCACACCCCTCCCTCCCACGAATCCCACCACCCGTCCCCTGCTCGTCCCTCTACTCATTCCCACCCCCCTCCCACCAGACTACCTACAACCAACCTAATAACATTAAACCATCCCCCCCACAGCGCACCCGCCCCCAGACTCTCCAAAACTACCCTCTATACTTAACCTCCCCCTCATCCACCAATCCACTTCCATCACCCTCCCACCACCCCCACCCTCCCAATACCGCTATCCTGCACCCCACTTACTTTCACGCCCCCCCATCCCCCCTACAAACCACCACAATCTCACCCCCCCCCCCTCCATCCCCCTCCCTCCCACCCACACCCCCCTCTCACACACCCCCCTGACCAACTCCTCCATTACGTCCAACACTGGTCGCACGGAGGATGTGCTTGCTGTTCAGCCGTGATAACGAGGTCCCCCCCGGATACGCTGGCGTAATTAATTTTAACCCGTTGACTGCTTCGAAACGGGCGCCCCCACCCCAACGCTAAGTCCGCCCCATACTATCCCCGCTTCTCCCCATCCCACGTCCAACACCCCCCCCCGCCCCCACCCTTCTCCCCCCCACCCCTCCCCCTCCCCCACTCTCCCCCACCCCACACACCACACACCCAACAAAACCCACACCACATACCTTTGCTAACGCTAACTACCAGCAGCCACGCCGCTCACCAGTATCTTCGATACATTGTCCTATCCCGGTGTTATTCTTTCTAGTTGGAGGCTTTCTCCTCTTCCCTCCCTCACCCTCCCTCACCTCCATCCCCCCATCCCAACAGGCTACCCCCCAGACCCTCCACCGCTTGCCCCCCTCGCGACCCCCCCATATGCTACCCTCCTCCCCCCTACCCCATACTCCCCCCTTCCTGCGCGTCCACCTTCAACACCTCTACTCCCCTCTACCATACCCCTTCATTGTTCACCCTTTTGTCCCCTCCCACCCCCCTCCCCTCACATCCCCCTCCCACCCCCCCCCTCTCTCTTCCCCCTCCCCCGCCCCCACTTCCCCCCCCCCCCCCACCCCCCCCCCCCCCCTCCCCCCCACCCCTCCGTACGCCCCCACGCCACATTCTTCATCCCCATCTTCCACCCCAACTACCAGCCTATCTATATTACTTCTTCCCCCCCCTAAGAATCTTGTCTTCTATCTCACCACTCAGCACATTCCTCTAACTCGCTAGCGTATGACTGCCTCCCCTCCATACCCACTCTCTTCGTACAAAACCACGTCGCCACCGCCGCTCGCTTCCTCACGCTATAAGTGTCTATCCTTCTATATACACTCCTCGATTGTCCCATTTACACCTCTTTCTCCGTTTTCTGACGTGCTTATCACTATCTCGCATAGACATATAATATTCTGAATAACGCATTCGTCACACACTCTATCTATTTACTTTAAAAATCTACGTTCTACACAATTCATCTCAAAAAATTTAAGAGTTTTTTTTTTTTTTTTGAGCTAATCGTCCGTATTGCTATTTGGGTTTAACTCAATCGATGCCCTGGTATTAACTCCCTCAAACCCATTTACCCCAATAGCCTAGCACCCTAGGCGCCTCCGCCAACACTTCTCCACTTCCTCTATCTCGATAAATTTAAATAAAATTTCAAATCAGCGGGAAACATTTTATAAAGACAGATTTTTCTTATCACACACTCTTGGATACTCATTTTGAAATGTCCCACGGTTGTAACCCCCTTTTCATCACTAATAATGATCCTGCATTGGAGTGAATTCTCTATAACATAAAAACAATGGGGATACTATTCAAGAAATTCAACCATGTACATTTTTCATACTTTGTAAGATACAGGGGACGGGTATTTATATTGTATAGATAACACACACACACGCACACGCTTCGGTGTTGCTTTCAGTGTCACACACGCATGGATCGTTACTTAGGTGCCCCCCGCCCCCTCCCCACCCAATTAGTATCGATGCTCTGCGGTTTCTATAACTTCTATATAAGATAAACTTTCTAATGAAATTATAAGAAAGCCAAATTTATAAATATTTATGGAAGTTTCATAAATTCTTTGAACACCTTTAGGGTTGTCACGCACTGACGGTGTGTCTCCGCCCACATCCTAATCCCCTTTAAAAAAGTAATTTTAATCTGTTTTTTGCTTTCTCAGAAATTACTTTAATCGGATGAAACTCACTCCATGTTTTTGCGAAAATAATGAAGCTTTTGACTTCCTCTTACACTGCCATCAACATCTTTTCAATTTCTACTAATCACTGAAATCCGGGCGGTGTTTTCTGAAAATGGACTACAGCGTACAGACTCAGCCCTACAATGTAACAATTATCGTCCTGCGTTTTTAATGAATTTATGCTATCCACTCAATTTTAAATGAAAAGTCATTTTATTCTTTAACTAATAATAATAATAAATATGAAGATTATAGAAAGAAAAAAAAACAGAAAAACCCGCATCAATCATTGATTATAACTACATTTCAGAAGTTAGATGACTGATAAAACTAAACATGCTTCGAAATTCGCAACAACCCCCCCCCCCCGAAAATGCAGCTGAAGTTGAAAAACATTTTAAATATTTCAGTGGTAAACACTTAGACATTTTACTGAGAATTAACGCACGTACTTATTTAGGTTCCGATTTGAAAAATGTTGTGTGTTTTTCAGTGATCAGACACCTCCCCAGAAATCTAATTCCAAGAAAATGATTGAAAGAATGAGAAAGGATTGGAATGTAGTCAAAAAACGCAAACTGTTCTGTTCTTGATCTACCAGCTTTACTATGCTCCTTTCTTTGTGAAGCTAGAGTACCTTTCGTTTATCCCCTTCCCCCCCATTTCCCTTTTAAAGTGAACAATGACTATAAAATCACTAAACTGATAAGAAGACACAGCTGTCTTAAAAATTGACTCAAAACTTCATAAATGAGCTAACAACATTAAAATTGCCTGAAAAGTTAATAAAAAAACTTTTCAACGTTTAAAGAAGCTGTAAAACTCTTTGTATAATGAACTAAGACGAAGAAAACGCCAAAAAATGAACTACCATCCGGGCTCCGATGCTCCGAATATAACGATAATACAAAACAGCGTGTTAAAAACGCATTGACTGTCTCATCAAAGGCAGCGATACTGGGAGAATCGTATTCTGTGACGTGGACCAATGGCTGAGCGTTTTTCGTCACGTGACATTGTTTACAAAAATCTCCCTTTTTAATTGCTTCTCACGCTCAAATGAATGATTTTTTGGAATTTTAATGTTGATTTTCGGCCTCAGCATCATCGATTCTATGAAATAACAGTAATTTAATCATATTTTGTGACATAGTGCATGTTCCCTTCGCCGATTTTTAAAATCGCAGAACGTTATTTCCAAAGTATAGTATGTAATTGATAAGTTGAAGTGATATCGTGAAAAAAAACGGCTGAAAAGAAGCGGAAAGAAAACGTTTGTTTCTATCTCTCCAGACCCCATATAAATCTACCAAAGCAAAGTTGCACATTTTGTATGGTTGTCTTGTAGCATGGGGGCGCAGTTTGCGCTGCTCGGGGCATCTACCGAATTTTCCTTTTTAAGTCTGTTTGCACTTGAACAAAAAAAAAAAAAATTTAATCGGTCAAAATGCCGCCCCCCTGGTTGCTGCGCCCGTGGCAAGAGTCACTCCTGCCAACCCCTAGCTACGCCACTGTTCAGGACACGGCCTCAAAAATCGAGACAGATGGCCACAGTAGATTCTTCCCTTCCGATTCAAAGTTTTTAGAAAAATATTGTTACAAATCTTGTAAATAGTTGTTGTTTTTCCTGCCTTGCATCATTTTCATTAGTTTTGGTTTTATCTGACGTCATGTTGCAAAAGTATCTGAAGATATCACCTTTATCACTAGTATACCGGCCCTGTAACACTTTGTAGTTTTTACACTTGCCCTAACTTTAATAAGCGTGAAGACATTTTCGCGTGGTTTTTTTCTTATCGCTAGAATTTGTGAATGGATTACGTAATGTTAGGAATGAAACAAAATATTCCAGCTTTTTCTCGAATATTGTGGACATTTCTTTCCGTGTATAAATAGCTGGCCTTGAACACAAGTCAGTCAGTTATTTTCAGATTTGATTCTGGTGACTCGTTTTTCATCCGCTTGGGCGGATGGTTGTTTTGCTTTTGTAATTGCTTAATTACTGTTCACGTTTGATACGTGGTGCTGAGTTACTGTTGAGAGTACAGTGTACTGTTTTGCTACCTAATTGCTGGATGTTTAGCAATTGTTTCCTGCTCCTTTTGTAAATAGTGTACATACTTGTAAATAAATTTATAGTTACTTCCTCAAGATTGGAATGCTCATTTGAAGAAAGTTGAAGGTGCTACGGACTCGTTACAATATAAAACACACTTCTTAACTTGTTGCCGCCCATAGCTATCTATTCATAGATCGTCACCTCTTTTTCGACCCCTCACTGAAAACAATACCTTTTTATCATTTCTTTTTATTATTAGCTGGACGCATGTGGCTACACACCGAAAAAACTTTTGAACCTTTATTTTCCTTTTCAGTCCAGCAGGTAACGTCTAAAGTTTGTCATGTTGCAGATTTGAAGTGCAGTTTTCAATTCTGGGTACGACGGAATTTTTTTAAAGTATATTACACGTTTTTTTATTTGGTTTTAATTTTACAAAACTTTGTTCTCAATTTTCAAAATTGGTATCTTCAAAGATAAGATTAGAGGAAAATTATCTACTTTTTAACTTACCAAAAACGCCCAGCTATCTATTTATAAATCATCTATTATTTCAACTACAAAATATACTCCAAGTGAATAAAACTTTATCTTAACTCTAATTATGAAGTATAAAATGGAATTTAAAAAGATTGTTCGAAAATTTCTATTTCAAAATAATTTTTGGCGCTTACAGGTAAAGTCAATTGTTTTCTTTGAACACGTGGTTGATCAACCCCATTACCCCCCCCCCCCCACGCCACTATATCGTGATTCTATTAGCATTGTAGTACCGTGTTTGAACGAAATCGATTTATTAAGCTGTTTGAAATCTGATCTCGCGTTCACAGTTTACATTAATCCCGTAGTGTTTGACTTTTACTTTGTTTTTTATAGTAAAAGAGCAAAAACTAGAGAAGGAAAAAGAAATTAAAGACTTGAAGGAAAAGTGCCTTCAAATGCAAGGAAATACATCCGAAAAAGTATAGTTTTTGATACTATTTCTTTTTGCAACGCCCTTCCAATTGCTAATTATTTATTATTTCAAGAATGCAGATAACTTCTTGAAACTTCGCGAATGTCTTCAAAATACTGAAAAAGGGGCCATAGCCTCTAAAAAAATATCGAATAGAGATCACTAAAATATAATTATTTCCCCTGTGATATTATTAAAATTAAACTAAAACTAGAGTTACCCGCCACGGCTTTGCCCGGGGTAAATTCAAAGGAATTTCGCTGCTGTTGCTACATCCATAATGCACGAATTAAAAAAACTAATTACAGCAAATACAATATTAAATTGAGGCGTAATTTTATTAGAAGTTTATTAGAAGAAAAAAAAAATATATCTGTCTTGTCCTTGAAAAATTGCAAATGTTCAAGATTCAAAATCTAAAACTTCTAGTTTCAGTAAATGGCCTTTTTTATTTACATGACGAGTTTTTTTAAATTGTAATTGGGATTCATTTTTAATTTTTGATCGTTTAGAGAAATAAATATGAAATCAAACATGCCAAATAGGCAAGAAATTTACCACCATCGCTTTCAGTTTGGTAGTATTTAAGATCACACCAAAAGATTAAAAAATGCTCACACTTTTTTTGTTTCTTGTTTTAATAGCTTTGTTGGGCCTTCCTAGCATTTAGATTGCAAAAAAAAAAAAAAATCCTGCCGTTTCGAACGAGTGATCAAAACTTTTGATGGTTTTACACGGTCAAATTAATTTATTTGGCGATATTTTTACATTTTAATGGGACTTTTGGAATGACTGGATCACAAATATCTTGAAAACCACGTCAAGATTTTTTCTCGGTAATGCTTTTGAGACTATTTCATTAACTGAGATTTTTGGCAGGTACTTTTCAGTTATAGGCACGTCATTTAACTTAGCGATAGATTTTCTAGCCACCTTGGCGAAAATTAAATGTGCAAGCTTTCATCGTCGTCATAGCTGCTCCTTTTTCTCTTATCTCGCATTTTAATTTAGATTTCAAATAATGACTCGATATGTTTATTAAGCTGATTATGTTACATGTTATAATGGAGCTTTTAATATTAATTTGGTGATTTATTTTGGTTGAATTGAAATAGAGGAATAAGCTGTAAATTATATAGTTTTAATTAAGTTTTAAGAAATCTAGGGCGAATTAAAAAAATCGGCTTCGTAGTGCAGACTATCAGCATGCGGACTAATTTTGTAAAAATTTTCATAATCGTACGTTGCGTAAATTTTGTAGGAGAGCGTTTGATCTGCAAGCTATGACGTGATCAAACTTTGATTTTTTTTTAAAAGATACTTCTATTGTTTCTCATTAAAAAAAATGATTACTAAAATGTAATAGATGAAAATTTTTCAAAATTTTTAGATGAAATGTCTTTGTGAGAGAGAAGTATTTCTGGTGTCACTTACAGTGCGACAAAAAGCACTCAAGGATAGAATTGAGGAATTAAATACTGAAAACAAAGTATTAATTGGAACCCAGGTAATGTATTGTAAATTCAATGCAGGCTCATTGAAAACATTCAATACAGGCTACAGAATCACTGAAATAATGGAAAGAAAAAGTTTTCAGAAAAAAGATTCATTATTTTAAAAACTTTTTTTTTTTTTGATAAAAATTCTCACAGCACGAGACAACAAAAAAAATTTTTGGGTTAAAAATAATTCTAAAGAGTTTAATAATAAATTAATGGTCATGATACGTAATGTTTAGAATTAATTTAATTTGAAAGCTAAAAGCAGGGAGAAGTAAATGAAATTTTTCTAGTAGAACTGAAAATTTAATTTTCGAAGTAAATTTTAAATAGATTTTCACACAGCTTTGAAACAAAATTCAAATTAAATTTAAAAGGACTACTGCTTATACAATTTAATGTCTTTTTGATTTATTTGGCAAATTATTTTAAACTTTTACAGAACTTTTGTTTTAATTCAAAATGGTGTGTGCACATTTTCATTAAAGAATATTATTATTTTATACTTTGGAGATTTGGAGGGAATTTTCATTTTTTTAAAGGACTTCCCTTACGTTTTTGCACGGGCATCGCCGAGCGGCTATGCTAGCGTAGATACCAGAACTAAAACTTTTGGGAGGGTGTCTTCAACTTCATTGAATCGTCAGACATAATTTCAAATAAGGATATTTTTGGGAGGTCACAGCAACCTCACATCGGTGCGCCTCTGAACGCACAGTACACAGTAACGTCACTATGGAAAGGCGGTATTCCAAGGTGAAACCCCTTCTGAGTGTTGACACCCAAAGTAGAGTTAACGGTTCATGAAAAACAGGTTTCATACTCAATTTTAGAAATAACAAGAAGCTCTGTCAAGAACTAAACGATCCTACTTTCACCGTGCATCGACATCGGCATTCTAGCATCTGATCAATATTCTCTTGTATATCTGAAACTGAAAATTATGTCAAACATACCTTTATAGCACTTAAAGCTGATTTCTAAAAGCAAAATATACTCCTCTCATCAGATGAAATGGACACGTAAAAAGTAAATGAAAGAGTAAATAAAGTTTTGTCGCACCTTTTAAAGAATGTAACTGTTATAGTTCTTCCGTAGAAAAATTTCACAATAGTTTTCAAAAGAAAAAAAAATTAATAAATAAAATAAAAGTACAAAGAACATCAAAACATTTTATCAAAGAAAGAAAAAAAAAACCTCGTTCGTTAATAAAATGTCTCGAATTTTATTTTTAATCCGTTGCCAGTTGTTAAATATAAATAAAGAATAAAATGCTCTCCTGAATGAAAAATTTTTGTAAACAAAAAAATCGTCTGCCAAAATAAATAAATAAATAAATAAAAATAATAATAATAAATTAAACAAAAAATCGTCTGCCCAGTCAGTCATTTTTTTCTGAGCTTGCATTTCCGCCATGTTTGCGGAGTCGGAGTCGGAATCAGACTCCTCACAGAAGATTTTTCAGAAAAGTACTTTACATACATTTTTTATCAAAACCGTTTTCTTACAAAGTTAGTTTGAAGGAAATCAGCCTTTAAGTTCAGAATCGACATTCAATTTAAATTTCCCAGTAGGCGCTCATGTTAAAATTTTTTCTGAACGGTTCATCATTGAACGAAAAATGGTTCAAATTGAAAAGTGAAATATGGGAATGAGTCTCTCCGAGATCTTTCAAACAAAAAAAGTTTATTCAATTCGGACGGTTCACTTAAAAGTTATTAGGTGGAGAAAGGTTGCTTGAACGGTTCAATGTTGAACGAAAAAATGTTCAAATTGAAAATTTAAATACGGTAATGAAGTATCCTTTGCGAGATCTTTCGAACAAAAAAAAGTTTGTTTAAATTGGGCTGTTCACCCAAAAGTTTTTAGGGGTGAGAGCTTGTTTGAACGGTTCAATGTTGAACGAAAAATTGTTCAAATCGAAAATTTAAAAACGGGAATGAAGTATTCTTGGTAAGATCTTTCGAAGGAAAAAAAAGTTTATTCCATTCGGGCGGTTCACTTAAAAGTTATTAGGTGGGGAAAGGTTGCTTGAACGGTTCAATGTTGAAACAAAAATGTTCAAATTTAAAATTTAAATGCGGTAATAAAGTATCCTTGCCGAGATTCTTCGAACAAAAAAAAAAAAAAAAATTGTTTAAATCGGATTGTTCACTCAAAAGTTATTAGGGGTGACAGCTTGTTTGAACGGTTCAATGTTGAACGAAAAATTATTCAAATTGAAAATGTAGATACGGGAATGAAGTATCCTTGAAAAGATCTTTCGAACAAAAAAAAGTTTGTTCAAATCGGACTGTTAACTAAAAAGTTAATATCGCGGGACAGGTTGTTTGAACGGCTCAAAGTTGTACCAAAAAATGTTCAAATCGAAAATCAAATATGGGAATGAGCTGTACTCGCCCAGATCTTTCCAACAAAAAAAATTTCGTTCAAATCGGAATGTTCATTCAAAAGTTATTAGGGGGGGACAGTAGGGTGATTCAAAAAAAATTTTTTTTTGAATTTCTCTGGTCTTACCCCGCAGTTTTTTTACACTATTCATGAATGCGATGTAGGTAAAATTTTAGCTCAATTGAATAATATTTAGAGGTCGCTCAACGCGATCGAATTCTGTTGAAAATTAGCAATTTCGAGAGTTGGAGTATATAGCTTCATTACCCGAATAAATATATTATTCTTCATATAAAATGGAATAACTTAAAACGTTAGTTTACTCTACTAAGTAATTAGTCAATAAAATAATAGCTTAAAGTGAGCTGTAACGATTATCCCCCTCCCCCCCCCCCGCTCCAAAGCTGCATTATCTCTTACCTGAGTTTGGGTAGAAAATGCAGCTGCAAGCTCGACCTGTGGTTTCTGTTTTCTTTTCGGTTGTTTGAGATGTATGAGTTTATTTGGCTAAAACACCCAGCATCCACTCTAGACAGGGCCCAGTATAAGTGACAGAAAGTCACTTTGATAGTAGCTGCTACAGTACAAAGTATGGGTCAAAATGAGGAGGATTTGAAAACGTCCATAAAACGATAAATGCAAACTATTCGCTCTGAATTGGCCGTTAACTTACAAAAGTCGTTTAAATCTATGACTTCCTTTGATAGTTTACTGGAACGAAACACTTATGCAAAATATATTGGGAAAATGAAGGATGATCGGCGGGTTTCATACCAGTATTAGTATCAGGACCACAAGCATTTGATTTACTTCTGGGTTCTAGTAGTCAGGCATTGGAATTGCTACAGAAAATGCTGCTGTACGATAACCATTTAGATAAATGGGAACTTACTGAGCTCGTACGTGGTATGTGTTTCAATACGACATGCATTGCCGGTACTAAAGTTGGAGCATGTTTGAACTTAGGAAAAAAAACTAGGGAAGCAACTTTTATATTGTGCTTTCCGCCATTATATTTTAGACATTGTGTTTTCTGTGGTATTACAACCGAAATCTATTCTACTCTTGGTCTTTCGGTATTTTAACCGATAAACCAAGAAATAGGTAAAATTGGAGTATTTGATTGCGTGTAATGTCAGATGCGATGTTCACGCAATTGCGTGGAACCATCCACTGCCGTTGGATCTACAATACTGCTTTTTAAGCGGTTTTAGCAATCATAGTCCAGAATAAAACATTCTAATTTTAAACCTGGAGTGAGGAACGATGAGGTTGAGGAGTTGGTAGCACATTCAGAGCAACGTGCAACTAGTAATGGAAGTTGCGCAAAGTTAACTTCTGATGACCCATGTAAAAGAAGTGTCCAAGGAAGATACTAGAGCTTAGTGCGATTTTCTTGAGCAGAGCACCTTCTCTTGGTGTATGTTTTCGTGTCCCAGGAGTGGTTCCTCGTGTTATATCTGTGTTAAAGATTCTTTATGGCTTCAAGTTACGGATATTTCCCAACCAGTTCAAACATGCAGCTGGACAAACAAAAGGTATTCGTAACATATGAATTTGATTTCTTTCACATTCTTATCGTTAATGGGAAAGAATATCTAAGAGCTGGGTTCCCAGCAACCCTTTTTGTGCAAGCACTAAGAAATGATTTGGAATATTTTTAGCGTCCTTTATTTATGTAAAGAAGAAACTCAAAATATATCAGCTGTTTGATCCTGAGCAGTCGAATCTTTAAGATAGCTACCAACAAGGCTTTATTCTACCAAAAAAACTGAGTATTGTAAACAACAATACGGAGCGTGGCATGGCCCTTATTGAAGCATTTGTTAAGACTATCACTAACGACGAAAAACAAAGACAGTGTCTTCTTCAAGTGGTACAGGAACACAGAAAAGGTTTCAAAGTTGCAAAAAAGCAGCCTTAAAAAGTATTGCAAGAATTATTGAGCGAATTACTATATATTTAATGTATTTAAATTTGTTTTTTATATTTTTTCCGTATTTGATTATTTTTCATACTTTTCTGCATTTCATTGGTTTTTCAGACATATAGGGGTGATTCTCCAAAAACCTGGCATTTTCGACTCACAAACTCTATAAAAATAAAAATGCTTAAAAAAATCTAAAAAAAATCATACTTACTCTTTGTTAGGAGCTTATTAAGAGAAAAATAGAGGGAACTCACTTTAAGTATGCTACACCCCAAAAAAGGGGGGGGGGGTCAATTTTTTCAAACCGAGAGAGTAACAAGAAGCACTGAGCGAGCAAACAAATGAATTTTGTCAAGGATTATCAGAAATTTTACAACAATAACAAAGAAATAACTTCAACATAAATGAAAAACTATGTTTATTGTGGACAAACAAAACTAATTTACAAACTCCTTAAACGAACACTGTTTTAAGAGATGCAGCATCCGACAAATTTGATATTTATATGAAGAAAGAGATTTACAATCATAAAATAAAGTTCAAATTTTTCTAAATGAATACTTTTAATAAATGAGACTCCTTTTTAATATTTTTGTCGCTAATTTATGTAAGACAAGATAAATAGTAAAAAACTTTATATGTAATACCGTAAAATATAACCCCATAGTATTCATTCTCAAAGAGCACGATAATTGTAATTTCAATTAATATTGTAATTTTTGTGAAATTATTTACTTTTAAATGAAAAATAAAAATGGTAAATAACGATTTCCTTTATCAGACACCTCCCAATAAGGAACATAACTGTCGGTTCTGTTAAAAATTCGTCTGAAAAATAAGAAATAAATAACTAAATAAAAGAATTATTTTACAGTTACATTTTTTAATTTATCGTCTGCCAACTTTTTATCATAATCTTAGTTCTGAATTAATGTTTGGTAAATAAATCCATCTATTCTACCGGATGTTTTACCAGTGCTTTAAAAGTAATGCTAGAGTGACTTTTTTTTTTGCGCCAGGAGAGGGACATTTTTTTTGCGCCAGGAGAGGGACATTTTAATCAAAAAAGGCTGATATTTCTACCCGGAATTATATAGAAGGTAAATAATGGTATTTTTCTCTTTTATCCTCTTAACTCAATTACACACTGCAGGCAGAATTATTATTTTTATTTTATTTGGAACAGAAATGTTGGCCAGGAGAGGGACATCGAAAATGTTACATACCTCATTTTGAACTAAGGAATAATAATACGAACAGCAGACACATTCTATAGACAAAATACTCTATGAGTCCAAAGAAGTGATGAGAATAAACAGTGTTATAGTACTGCAGACTCAAAATTCCTTCTTTTTGCCTTTAATAATTGAACCAATTTGTAGGCCAGGAGAGGGACATGCAATCTGGGGACAAACTTCAAAATGATGTACCTGATTATATAATCATTTAAATAAGCCAAAACAACACTATATTACACTCATAACTATACATAATTAAACACTACAAGTGGAATTTGTGCAATGTTCACGTAAAATTTTAAAATAATTTATTTACATTTTAGAAACAGGGTGGGACACGCAAAAAAGGTGACTTTTTGGCTATTCAAAAATTTTTGTAGAAAAAAATAAATGAAAAATTGCTTTAATATGAATTGAATAACATCAGAATAAGTATTTCTAACAATTAAAAAAATAAAAAAACTTTCTAGGTCAAATAATTTTTGTGTTGTCCAACGGGGACATCATATTGTTCGGATTTTGGAGAATCACCCATAGTTCATTTTGTGATTGCACGCTTTTTTTCTTCGGAGATATAAAAAATCAATAAAGTAACTTTATTATTATTATTATTTACATTCGCATTTGTGCCACTATCACAAAATTTGAAGTACTCCTAAATGTAAATATAGTTTACTAAAATTTTGGGCGAATAATTCAGTGTATATAAAGGGCCTAAATAAAACGGTAAGACGAATAAAAATATAAAGGCCACTTTTTTCTATAGATATCATTTACGATCACGTTTTTGTCAATATCACAAAATTTCAAGGCGTTTGAGCGACCTCTAAATATTAATATATTTTGCCAAAATTTTGCACAAATAATCAGTGTATATAGTGGCACAAAATAAGAGGGTAAGACGCACAAAAATACAAAGTTTATTTTTTTCCTTACATTTCTGAATCACCCTAGGGGACAGACAGACCGACCGACAGACCGACACACAAATTCCCCATCTCAATACCCTACTTTCAAATTTTTAATTTTTCGATATTTATTTCATTTTTTTTTTTTGTTTCTTTTTGACTTTGTTTTAGATTTGTCGATATTATTTGAACTTGGCTGTATTTTTTGGACTTGGCGATATTTTTTAGATTTTACACTTTTATTACTTTTTTCGTCTCTTTTATTTTTAACGGGAAAGTAGGCTAAAAATGAAGTCATTTTGGACGAGTTTTGAAGGAGAAAAATGGGAGTTTGAAGGACTATTTTTCCCCCATCAAAATTAGTATTCCCTAATTATTTTTTTTAAACTACCATTTAATATAAAATAATAGTTAGAGAAACTGCCCTCATTGCTGGAGTGAGCTGTGGGAGAGGGGGGAAGGAGCAATACATATACATTAGGGTGGAACGAAAAAAATAAAGTTTTGATTTTCAATTAGCCTTAGTGCGGAAAAGTTGCCTTTTCATGTAAATAAGGTATAAATAAAATATGAAAAATATTGAAGCACGTCTTGAGGTGCCGCAAGTAGGATAAAGTATTGTAAAAATGCAATTTTTGCTCTATTTTCAATTTTTTTTCAAAAATTGTTATACTTATCTTGTTTCTTTAAATGAGGTCAAAAAAGTAACTATTACGCCAAAAAGGCCACATAATATTCTTTTTTAATGTTTGGATGATTTCTTGAGGTGCCACAAAAAGATGAAGTTTTGCAAAAACGCACTTTTTGCTGAGTATCTGGGAGCATAAGACGTAGCAGTAGCGGATGTTTAGGGGGCGTTAATGGGTAGCAGTGATATGTGTGAGTAGGGGCCAAGCTCAGATCAGGTGTCAATCATAGATCTGGTGTCATAGAAAGGTGTCAATACCTTTGCCGAATTCACTTTTGTTCTCGTCTATCATGTAACAGAGTAACGTAAAATATCGATAGTTGGTAAACTATTTCAGCGTTGTGAGCTAAAACAGCTCAGTCTAAGCAAGTGCAGACGAGACATCTATAAGAACGTGTTATTTTTGGACACTTTAGTGATTTGAGTGAAGTTTTACTACCTACTTAGGAAGAATTCATGAAAGGTCACTGTTTTATTAGGCACAACCTCAAAAATTGGTTCAAGTCAACCGGGAAAGGATCCTTGTGTGAGTGAAATATGTGCGACTTAAGTTTCTGAAATTGAACAAATTTGATCAAAAGTTTCTATTCTAGTTATTTCTTACCAAAGAATTTGAGCAACGATAAACAATTAAAAGAAGAAAAAGAACTGATTCGATCCTCGTTAAATTTAGAGAAGAATCTAAACGTTTATTTCTTGTTGTGTCCTACAGGAGACTACAAGAAAAAAAACTTTGATACTTGCAGTTTGTATGAAAGAAAAGAAGGTGCCAGTCTTAGAACAAGAGTTTCTAAAGCAGTTGAAAACAACCTTCCTCTTTTAGAGAACATACATGACTTAAGTACAGATCAGAAATATTTATTAAGTCAGAGCGAGGACTGCTGATGGTCTTTGAAAAAGGTGAGAAAGGTGACAAATTTTATAACAAAGGTGACTAAAAGGTGACAAAAAAGTAACTAAAAGGTGACTAAAAGTAATTTGTTAAGAAATGAAAAAGCAGAAAACGATTATCCTTTTTTCTGACTTTTACCAAAAGTAGCCTACATACTATTTCAAAAGACTTAGATTCTGAACATGAATATGATAGAGCTGGAAGTAACAAAATAAACCATTTTAGGACATATTTTCGAAAAACTTTCTGTGTAAACTCTATGTTATGCAGGGGTGATTGTGAGTTCATAAAAAATACCTGAAAGTTTTAAAGAGAAAATGTGTATGTGTGTGGGGGATGGGGACTGTTTTTTTTTTAAATCAAAGCCCCTATAAATTAAGCACACCTAATTTTATAACCATACATATATACTAGTTAATTTCCTTTCATAAACCAACACATTTCCCATATTGGAATAGTTTCAAATAGTTTTTAGTCAAAGTATTGTGTAAAATTTAATTAAACTGTAAATGAACAATAAAGTTACACTTGAACTGGTGTTACACAAATTATCCCCAGAAAAATATTTTAAGGAGAAAGCAAAAGTCTAACAGAATTATTGTTTGTTGTGCGAAAATATTTATAAAGTAATGAAAGTTGCATTTGTCAGTGAAAATATGAAAAAGAATTGATCTAGATGCAGTACCCATAAATCTCCTAATCAGTACAATATGATATGAGTCAAGGATTTCATATTTATTAATACTGAAGTGAAATTCTATTTAAAGACATTATGTATGTGTTAAAAAACTTAAATAATTGAAACAAAAATAAAATTTTCAGCATTTAAGTTTTTGACATCTGACACTATAAAAGAGCATGGAATTTGTTTAAAACTTTTATTTTAATGATTTAAACAAAATAAAAAAAAAAATGTTATTTGTTTGCCTTTCAACAAGGAATAGCAAGTATCGAAAATGCAAAATATGATTCTCACAGCGGACGCAAGAAAATCGCAATTTTCAAAATTAAGACGTTAAAAGTATGAAAATGGCATAGAAAATAATTCAAATAAACTTACTTCAGATTACAATCAGAAGCTCTACGATAAACATACTATTTTTACTATCCACGTAATTGAAGCAAAATAAAACTTAATCAGATCTTTAAAATTTTAACTTTGACATTTTGATTTTCATAAAAGAAGCAGAATTTTGCTCGGATATTTTAAATTTGTAATTTTTTAGTATAAATATATTTCATTTATTTGTCTCCTAACTAAGGATAATAAGCATCAAAAATGAGAAAAATTCGATTCTCATATTTTTTTTAAATGAAGGCATCAAAATCAAAAAAAATAATAATAATAATAATAATAATAATTTATTAAAGCAGAAAAACAATTAGAATCGCGTCTTAAACTTATATTCGATGAATATTATTAAAAATTATCGGTATAATCATCGGAAATTCGAAAAAAGCAAAAAAATTCCTGAGATGGGAAGATAAAAGCATAGTTAAAAATATTTTATTTTGGGTATTTTTGAACATGAAAATACTAGAATCGATCATGAAAATACTGGAAATCCGATTAAATACTAGAGCACAATCATAACCTAGTTATGTTCAAAGAATTTTCTTAAATATATATTAAATTCATACCTGAAATTATGAAGTGAAGATAATGACGATGTATTTAATGAACATATTTTATTTTTTTCATATTTTTAATAGCTCATTGCAAAATCATCCGCATTCTTTTTCTTGTTTCTCTGTAAATACAAAAGATGTTCACTAAAAAGTATTGACAATAGAGAATAAGTGAAAATCCCATCTCTATGCAAATCACCAACCGAATTTTGTTTCAGGAACAAAAAAAAAAAGAAAAAGAACTGCCAAGCAGGGGTGATTGTGAGTTCATAAAAAAATACCTGAACGTTTAAAAAAAAAAAATGTGTGGGGTGAGCGTGGGTTTAAAACCAAAGGCCCCAACGGTACTTGAGCAAAATTATTTAACCCTTTAAGCGGTTTGCCCGTACGGTGTACGTGCTACCCGAAATTGGCCTCATCTGGTTTGCCCGTACGGCGTACGGGCATCGATATTTTCAGATTTCCTTTTCTGGTTTTCTCGAACTGTTCGAAAAATTGTAAACCTCAAAATTCACAGTAAGTGTGAGAGAAATTATTGCATAATTTGTAAACCATTCAGAACTGCATGCAGAATGTACTTGAAAAAAGCAAATATTTCGGGATTTTGTGACCAAAATTGTAAATAAAAAATATTGTAAAAGCATTGAAAACGAAAAAAAAAAATGTAAAAATTCTTTATATTCTTATTCTGTTAAGTATGGTACTTAATTATACAAAATAAAAAAATATGCCTTTTTTGGAAGCATTTCTAGTAAAATAATTGACCGCTTAAAAGGTTAAGCATCACCAAAAAAAAAAAAAAAAAGCAAATAAAATGATGATGATGATGTCGTGTCTACAGATTGTGCTAAATATTGTCGAACGTCCGAAGGACCGTAGCCGCTAACTTCGGTGCCTCGGGACTGTAGAGGGTCTCTTGCAGGGGATCTCTATCTGGTAGCAAACCGAATTTCAAGATCGTGCAAATACAATAATTTATTTAAGTAAAAAAACAATTAGAATGGCATCATAAATTTTCTATTCAATGAATATTATTAATAATTATTGGTGTAATCATCGAAAATTCGAAATGACAAAAAAAATTCCGGAGGCGGGAAGATAAAAGCAGAAAAAAAAATTTTATTTCCGGTATTTTCGAACATGAAACTACCAAAATCAAACATGAAAATACCGGAAATCCGGTAGAATACCGGAGCACAATCACCCCTGCTGCCAAGTATCCTTGGAAAATGTGCACCTGTTTTTTGAAACTTTTAAACAGGTGCTTCTAAAGGCTTTGTTTTGTAAATGCGCCACAGTTGAAACATTTTTTTAATGATTGAAAGACTGATTTTTTTTTTTTTCAAAATTCCATTTATTTTCAGGCAAGGAAAAGAATATTCATACTCTTCAAAAATTTAATTTATCAAAAATAGCTTTTCCTAAAACACATTTCAAGAAAGGTTTAAAAAGGTGACAAAAATTCCAAAAGGTGACAAAAAGTGACCAAATTTTCAAAAGGTGACTAAAAGTGAGAAAGGTGACCGAGTCCTCGCCCTGTATAAGTGTATCGTTGTATCAAGTGGGACCTTACTAGATTTATCTTCAAAAAACCTGGAAAACTTGCTCACTTCAAGTGACTTACATTTGCAAAGACATACCTCGATTGTACGTGGTAAATACAAATCAAACTGAAAACCTCAAGATGATCTGTCTCAGTACTTTCTTAAAGTGTATGCTCCTATGTGGATTAACATGAAGTTAAAATCTTCTTGTACTTGTGCACCCTTTTACACTTATCTATTAACTATCTCAAATCTGTACTTAAGTTATATATGTTATCTAAAAAAGAAAGGTGGTTTTCAACTACTTTAGAAACTCTTGTTCTAAGACTGGCACCTTCTTTTCTTTCATACAAACTGCAAGTATCAAAGTTTTTTTTCTTGTAGTCTCCTGTAGGCAGCAACAAGAAATAAACGTTTAGATTCTTCTCTAAATTTAACGAAGATCGAATCAGTTCTTTTTCTTCTTTTAATTTTTTATCGTTGCTCAAATTCTTTGGTAAGAAATAACTATAATAGAAACTTTTGATCAAATTTGTTCAATTTTAGAAACTTAAGTCTCACATATTTCACTCACACAAGGATCCTTTCCCGGTTGACTTGACCAATTTTTGAGGTTGTGCCTAATAAAACAGTGACCTTTCATGAATTATTCCTAAGTACGTAGTAAAACTTCACTCAAATCACTAAAGTGTAAAAAATAGGACGTTCTTATAGATGTCTCGTCTGCACTTGCTTAGACTGAGCTGTTTTATCTCACAACGCTGAAATAGCTCACCAAATGTCGATATTTTACGTTACTCTGTTACATGATAGACGAGAACAAAAGTGAATTCGGCAAAGGTATTGACACCTGATCTGAGCTTGGCCCCTACTCACACATATCACTGCTACCCATTAACGCCCCCTCTAAACATCCGTTACTGCTACACGTCTTATGCTTCCAGATGCTCAGCAAAAAGTGCGTTTTTGCAAAACTTCATCTTTTTGTGGCACCTCAAGAAATCATCCAAACATTAAAAAAGAATATTATGTAGCCTTTTTGGCGTAATAGTTACTTTTTTGACCTCATTTAAAGAAAAAAGATGAGTATAACAATTTTTGAAAAAAACTTGAAAATAGAGCAAAAATTGCATTTTTATCCTACTTGCGGCACCTCAAGACGTGCTTCAATATTTTTCATATTTTATTTATACCTTATTTACATGAAAAGGCAACTTTTCCGCACTAAGGCTAATTGAAAATCAAAACTTTATTTTTTTCGTTCCACCCTAATTATACATGTATGTATTGTATTTTGTAGACACATACAACACTTGTAAAAAATATATATATATATATTTAACGCTATATTATACAATATATTGTAACGAGTCCGTAGCACCTTCAACTTTCTTAAATGAGCATTTCATTCTTGAGGAAATAACTATAAATTTATTTACAAGTATGTACACTTATTTACAATAGGAGCAGGAAACAATTGCTAAACATCCAGCAATTAGGTAGCAAAACAGTACACTGTACTCTCAACAGTAACTCAGCACCACGTATCCAACGTGAACAGTAATTAAGCAATTACAAAAGCAAAACAACCATTCGGCCAAACGAATGAAAACGAGCCTCTCAGAAATCCAATCTGAGAAAAACTAACTGACTGTGTTCAAGGCCAGCTATTTATACTGGAAACGAAATCTCGACAACAGTCTAGCAAAATCTGGAGTATTTTGTTCATTCATAACTTCCATAATCCATTCAAGAAACTTCTAGTAATAAAAAGAAAAACCACGCGAAAATGTCTTCATGCTTATTAAATGTGGGGCAAGTGTAAAAACTACAAAGTGTTACAGGGCCGGTATACAAATGATAAAAGTGATATCTTCAGATACTTTTGCAACATATCGCCAGATAAAACCAAAACTAGTGAAAATGATGCAAGGCAGGAAAAACAACAACTATTAACAAGATTTGTAACACTATGGTAAACAGAACAACAACATCACAAGTTGAGAACACTTTTGAGGACATAAAAAGAATAAGTTTTCTACCAACATATCTTAGAGATTTGATCTCTTGGCTAGAAAAGGTTCAAAAAATACCAGAGGTATCCACCGAGGGGCTCTTTGGTGGAATTGTGATATTGAAATTTTTATTGGAGCGTTTTAAAGGGAATCTTTTCTCTTTTTTGGGAGGGGTGGGCTCACATTTAGGAGGGCGACTCTTTGTAGAATGTGAGCGATGCACCATTGTTGTCCTAAAAATGCAATTGCAGGCGTATCTTTGATGACTTTAGGGGAAAAAATAATATTGAAATCCCCCCTTGGAATTTTTCAATCGATGCTTCAAAAATTCAATTTTAGACAATTTTTGTTGATGTTGGGGAGAGGAGAAGTTTGAGAGTCTTACAGATATGCTAACAGAATATCTTTTGTAATGTTAAGGGAAGAAATGGGGTTCAAGGACCCCAGGGGGTTCCCCAGTAACTTTTTGAAACTGAAGTTCCAAAAATGAAATTTTTTTATGATCTTTGATCATGATGGAGAAAAGGGTGCCGGGGGCTCTCTCCCAGAAATTTTTCGAAATTAATACATTCAAAATTCAATTGTAGATTGTAGGCCACCTTAGATGATGTTAGGTAAAGGAATAGAATTTGAAGCACAACCCCATAATTTTTCAAAATTGTACTGCTAAAAACTCAAATTTAGTCTATATCTTTACTCTGGGAAGTTAAGAGGCTCAATAGAAAAGTGATATGTTTTAAACAACTCATAGAGGGGTCATTCCATTTTAAATCAACAAATTTTCAAAAAAGTTGTTGCATCACCATTTTTGATTTTGATGAAAATTTGCATGTGTATTCCTTTTACTTCCCAGAGCTCAAAACAGTGTTCATTTTATTTTTAAAAAATTTACCCTTTGATATATAGGCCATTTTTGTTGTTGGCAACAGCGAAAATTGGGCGTTTTGATGCTTTGTTTGATGAACTATAACTTTTTTTCTATCAAAGATTTTGAGCTCAAATATAGCTCATTGGAAAGCTAAGAAAAAGATCTTTTTATATATGCTATCAATAAATTTCAGATTTTTAAAAAAATATTTATTTTTTCAAGGTCAAAGTTCACGACGAAAATAACATTTTTTACTACTTTCGAGCATTAGAAAACCCATGAAGGGTTCAAAGTAACAAGCCGATTTTTTCATCATATATTCATAGTCATGGTTACTTACTGCATAAAAAAATTGGCTTGTTACTCCACCCCCTTTATGAGATATGCCCCCCCAAAGTTGTAAATTTTTTAAAAAATCCAATTTTCAACGCTAAAAAAATGCATGTGGGGGGCAAGATAAAAAAAATTTTTATATGTGGTATGTTAAGTACTTTTTACCAGCTTTCTAATGAAACAAAAGTTGCTTTGTTATTCAAAGGCGTTTGGCAGATATAAGGGACTGAACTTTCAAAAAATTGCACAAAAACAACACGATTATTTTCATTTTTTTAAATCTTTTTTTTTATTTAAATGTAATTATATACCTTATTCTTTGCTTTAAATGCTAAAAAAAAGACTAAGAAGAGCAATGAAGAAACATATTTAAAGTTTAATAAGATAATTTAATATTTTTAACACCTAGGAATATAGAATACCACTAAACTTGTCTGATTTTTAAACATCTGATTGCTACCTATTGTGGAGTAACAGGACTGAGCATTTTTCAACTTGTCCAGGTTTGTTCATACCATGTGGTCATCCTTGTTCTGGCTTGCTTTCACATGTGTATCTTAGTTGTCTTTCAAATTCTGAAAGAAGTAGGTTGTTGAGCTAGTGTTTCTGCTGTAAAATCTTGTGAAGCTGATGTGATTTCTTTTCATTTCAAGTTCATTCATATTCACAGAATGTTTTGTTAAAGGTAAAAAAAGAAATTCTTTAGAATCCTTAAATATAAATTTAAATTTGTCTTTCTACATGTAAACAGTGAATAAGTTATGGATAACCCTAAATGCTCCATAGGAGTTTTTGAGAATGATGATTGTAATATATTAAGTTACAGTAGGCAGTCTACTGTAAATAGTATTTCTGAGTACAGTGATAATGATAAAACTTTACTGCACCTGAGAACTAGGTGTAAAACTATTGAAACTGTTTGTACCTACCAGCAAGAAGTTCCATAAAGGTGGCAAAATTTGGCAAGAAATTTTTTTGCATGGTAGGTACAAACAGTTTCAATAGTTTTACACCTAGTTCTCAGGTGCAGTAAAGTTTTATCATTATCACTGTACTCAGAAATACTATTTACAGTAGACTGCCTACTGTAACTTAAAATATTACAATCATCATTCTCAAAAACTCCTATGGAGCATTTAGGGTTATCCATAACTTATTCACTGTTTACATGTAGAAAGACAAATTTAAATTTATATTTAAGGATTCTAAAGAATTTCTTCTTTTACCTTTAACAAAACATTCTGTGAATATGAATGAACTTGAAATGAAAAGAAATCACATCAGCTTCACAAGATTTTACAGCAGAAACACTAGCTCAACAACCTACTTCTTTCAGAATTTGAAAGACAACTAAGATACACATGTGAGATCAAGCCAGAACAAGGAAAACCACATGGTATGAACAAACCTGGACAAGTTGAGAAATTCTCAGTCCTGTTGTAGGTAGCAATCAGATGTTTAAAAATCAGACAAGTTTAGTGGTATTCTATATTCCCAGGTGTTAAAAATATTAAATTATCTTATTAAACTTTAAATATGTTTCTTCATTGCTCTTCTTAGTCTTTTTTTAGCATTTAAGGCAAAGAATAAGGTATATAATTACATTTAAATAAAAAAAAAGATTTAAAAAATGAAAATAATCGTGTTGTTTTTGTGCAATTTTTTGAAAGTTCAGTCCCTTATATCTGCCAAACGCCTTTGAATAACAAAGCAACTTTTGTTTTATTAGAAAGCTGGTAAAAAGTACTTAACATACCACATATAAAAATTTTTTTATCTTTCCCCCCACATGCATTTTTTAGCGTTGAATATTGGATTTAAAAAAAAATTTACAACTTTGGGGGGGTGGGCATATCTCATAAAGGGGGTGGAGTAACAAGCCAATTTTTTTTATACAGTAAGTAACCATGACTATGAATATATGATGAAACAAGAAGTTCTGTCAAGAACTAAACGAGCCTACTTTCCCGTAAATCGACATCGGCATTCTCGCATCTGATCATTATTCTCTTGATTATCTGAAACTGAAAATTATGTCAAACATACCTTTTTAGCACATAGAGCTGATTTCGAAAAGCAAAATATACCCCTCTCATCAGATGAAATAGACACGTAAAAAGTAATTAACGAATAAATAAAGCTTTGTCGCACCTTTTAAAGAGTGCAACTGTTACAGTTCCTCCGTAGAAAAAAATCCTCCATTGTTTTCAAAAAATAATAATAATAATAATAAAATAAATAAATAAATAAATAAAAGTACAAAGAGCATCAAAACGTATTTTATCAAAGAAAGAAAAAAAAAAGAAAAAAAAAACTCGTCCGTTAATAAAATGTCTCGAATTTCACTTTTAATCGGTTGCCAGTTGTTAAATATAAATAAAGAATAAAATGTTCTCGTGAATGAAAGATTTTTGTTACAAAAAAAATCGTCTGCCAAAAAAAAATAATAATAATAATAAATAAAATAAAACAAATGAATAAATAAACAAAAAATCGTCTGCACAGTCAGTCATTTTTTTTTTCTGAGCCTGCATTTCCGCCACGTTTGCGGAGTCGGAGTCGGAATCAAAGTCCTCACAGAAGATTACTCAGAAAAGTACTTTACAAACACTATTTATCAAAACCATTTTCTTACAAAGTTAGTTTGAAGGAAATCCGACTTTAAGTTCAGAATCAACATTCAACTTAAATTCCCCGTAGACGCTAATGTTAATTTTTTTTCTGAACGGTTCAATATTGAACGAAAAATGGTTCAAATCAAAAAGCGAAATATGGAAATGTATGGGAAAGCCTCTCCGAGATCTTTCAAACAAAAAAAAGTTTATTCCATTCAGACGGTTCACTCAAAAGTTATTAGGTGGGGAAAGGTTGCTTGAACGGTTCAATGTTGAACGAAAAAATGCTCAAATGGAAAATTTAAATAGGGTAATGAAGTATCCTTGCTGAGATCCTTCGAACAAAAAAAAGTTTGTTCAAATCGGATTGTTCACTCAAAAGTTAGCATCGCGGGACAGGTTGTTTGAACGGTTCAAAGTTGAACCAAAAACTGTTCAAATCGAAAAATCAAATATGGGAATGAGCTGTACTCGCCGAGATCTTTCGAACAAAAAAAAGTTTATTCCATTCGGACTGTTCACTCAAAAGTTATTAGGTGGGGAAAGGTTACTTGAATGGTTCAATGTTGAACCAAAAATGTTCAAATTGAAAATTTAAATACGGTAATAAAGTATCCTTCCCGAGATGCTTCGAACAAAAAAAAATTGTTTAAATCGGACTGTTCATTCAAAAGTTATTAGGGGTGACAGCTTGTTTGAACGGTTCAATGTTGAACGAAAAATTGTTCAAATCGAAAATGTAGATACGGGAATGAAGTATCCTTGAAAAGATCTTTCGAACAAAAAAAAGTTTGTTCAAATCGGACTGTTCACTCAAAAGTTAGCATCGCGGGACCGGTTGTTTGAACGGTTCAAAGTTGAACCAAAAATTGTTCAAATCGAAAAATCAAATATGGGAATGAGCTGTACTCGCCGAGATCTTTCCAACAAAAAAAAGTTTGTCCAAATCGGAATGTTCATTCAAAAGTTATTAGGGGGGACAGACAGACCGACCGACCGACCGACCGACCGACCGACACACAAATTCCCCATCTCACTTTCAAATTTTTAATTTTTCGATATTCAATTTACCTTTTTATTTTTTTAACTTGGCGATATTCTTTGGACTTGGCGATATTTTTTTTACTTGGCAATATTTTTTGGACTTGGCGATATTTTTTAGATGCATTAAGCTACTTTTAATACTTTTTTCGTCTTTCTTTTGTTTTTAACGGGAAAGTAGGCTAAAAAAGAAAAAAAAACTCGTCCGTTAATAAAATGTCTCGAATTTCACTTTTAATCGGTTGCCAGTTGTTAAATATAAATAAAGAATAAAATGTTCTCGTGAATGAAAAATTTTTGTTACAAAAAAAAATCGTCTGTCAAAAAAAAAAAAATAATAATAATAATAAATAAAATAAAACAAATGAATAAATAAACAAAAAATCGTCTGCACAGTCAGTCATTTTTTTTTTCTGAGTCTGCATTTCCGCCACGTTTGCGGAGTCGGAGTCGGAATCAAAGTCCTCACAGAAGATTACTCAGAAAAGTACTTTACAAACACTATTTATCAAAACCATTTTCTTACAAAGTTAGTTTGAAGGAAATCCGACTTTAAGTTCAGAATCAACATTCAACTTAAATTCCCCGTAGACGCTAATGTTAATTTTTTTTTCTGAACGGTTCAATATTGAACGAAAAATGGTTCAAATCAAAAAGCGAAATATGGAAATGTATGGGAAAGCCTCTGCGAGATCTTTCAAACAAAAAAAATTTATTCCATTCAGACGGTTCACTCAAAAGTTATTAGGTGGGGAAAGGTTGCTTGAACGGTTCAATGTTGAACGAAAAAATGCTCAAATGGAAAATTTGAATAAGGTAATGAAGTATCCTTGCTGAGATCATTCGAACAAAAAAAAGTTTGTTCAAATCGGATTGTTCACTCAAAAGTTAGCATCGCGGGACAGGTTGTTTGAACGGTTCAAAGTTGAACCAAAAACTGTTCAAATCGAAAAATCAAATATGGGAATGAGCTGTACTCGCCGAGATCTTTCCAACAAAAAAAAGTTTGTCCAAATCGGAATGTTCATTCAAAAGTTATTAGGGGGGGACAGACAGACCGACAGACCGACACACAAATTCCCCATCTCAATACCCTACTTTCAAATTTTTAATTTTTCGATATTCAATTTACCTTTTTATTTTTTTAACTTGGCGATATTTTTTTTACTTGGCGATATTTTTTGGACTTGGCGATATTTTTTAGATGCATTAAGCTACTTTTAATACTTTTTTCGTCTTTCTTTTGTTTTTAACGGGAAAGTAGGCTAAAAAGCGGCTTATTACTTTGAACTCTTCATGGGTTTTTTTAATGTTTGAAAGTAGTAAAAAATGTCATTTTCATCGTGAGCTTTGACCTTGAAAAAATATTTTTTTTTTTTTTTAATCTGAAATTTATTGATAGCATATATAAAAAGATCTTTTTCTTAGCTTTCGAATGAGCTATATTTGAGCTCAAAATCTTTGATAGAAAAAAAGTTATAGTTCATCAAACAAAGCATCAAAACGCCCAATTTTCGCTGTTGCCAACAACAAAAATGGCCTATATATCAAAGGGTAAATTTTTTAAAAATAAAATGAACACTGTTTTGAGCTCTGGGAAGTAAAAGGAATACACATGCAAATTTTCATCAAAATCAAAAATGGTGATGCGCACCCCATTTGTTGATTTAAAATGGAATGACCCAGAGGAAGATTATGCAGTCTTTAACTAAATATGAAGGAGTTAGCATCAAAATGCAGGAGTTTGAAAAAAAAAAAGAATTACTAAATGAAGCAGTATTGGAGTTTTAAAGGAGCACATTGAAATATGTATCAATTTCAATTCCAAATTATACTTTATCTATTTTATTTTCCCTTTTGATAAATTTACTATCAGCTTAGACAAAAAGAAAAAAAAGCCATTAAAAGAAGCTGAATTGTCTGAAACCAGGATTTCATAATTGTGTCAGTTGTGAAGTGCTTTTATAAATGAGCATGCATGCTGTGAAAAGTCCTTCTGCAAGGACAGGGTGACACCAAAATAGCTGGTCTGGTGAAACCCCTGTTAAGAACGTCTCTGATAAGACATATACATATGTTTTCATACTTATACATTTAAAGTTGACAAAGTTTGTCTTTCCGTCGTTTGTGTGCGATGCCCAGGGGAGCCATAACACATATTTTAGAGAAATTTTATGCAAAACGTTCCACGCACACGTACAAAAAATGGCTTAGTTTTATTTTTCTCTTTGAATTAAAATAATATGATTTTATGATTTTAACATTTCCCTATAAGAGAGTTTTTCTAATTTCTCTTCTCTTGTGCTTTATTTACTTTAGACAAATTTACAGACAAAATTGTCATCAATGAGACAAGAATTATATAATAAAACAGAAACATTTATTCAATATTTCAAACCAATGGAGAAAATGGGAAAATGTCATCAAAGTTTTATGTCCAAAGGAATAATTAGTAAGTAAAGCGCTTTAATGTCAAGCTACCATGTTTTTAACTATTTTTTAAAAATTAACCAAAAATTTTTTTTAAAAACTTGATCACACCATTAAATTTAGCTTAAAAAGAACAATAAACCACGGGAAAGGATTTTTAAAATAAAGAATACTTCGCATGAAATGTCACAACAAAATGCTTATCGTTTTGCTTTGGAAATGTAAGTCCAGTTACCCATAAAATTGCCCTGGTAAACTGCAGAAGGTGCTTCAAAGCAATGTGTACCAGTTTTTTGTGTTTTTGTTTAATATCAGTTCAAAAGTTACTAAGCAAAGTGTTACAGTACTTTTGCATCAATGCAGGATCACATAATATCACTCTAACTTCTGTCACACTTAAGTTCCAGCAGTTTCAAAACAATTTTTAAAATGCAATGCACCACCAACTCGTTTATTCCATCCAAGAACTGCAGTTCCGTGCTTTTTGACACTCGTCAGCCTGGAATAGGAAGTAACCAAGCTGGAGGCGGGGCGGAAATCCTCCTAGGGGCAATTCCACGTTACTCACGTTACAATTTGACGTGATTTTACAAAAGTAAATGTTATATATATTAAAGAAATACCATGCCTGATTTAAATAAAGCTGTTGACAGTCATCTGGTATGCAGTGAGAATCTGTGGATGTCAGCATTTTAAATTTCAACAGAAATAGATGGTGTTTCAACCTGAATTTAACAGCGTGACTCACGTTACAAAAAAAAGGAACTCAAGTTTTTTGAGTAATTAAAAACCTAAGATTCCTGCTCTTTCAGAATAATAAAATTTAAAAACTGCTTTTCATGGCACAAAATATGTTTCTAAGTTGTGATATATACGAAAATTAAGTTCATTTTGCAGTCACTAATTAAGTTATTCAATATTTTGAGTGTGACTCACGTTACATAGTTTCGTGACTCACGTTACATCTCCGTTTTAGTCCTTTACTTTACATCTTATTTTGAAAATTTTGTGTAGAGATTTCACCTAAATTCAATTAAAACTAATGCTTAATAGTTTGTTTTCTTGAGTTGATCAGTTTTAAATACAGTAAAACCTCTCCGAGCGGTCACTTTTACAAAGCGGCCACCCCTCTTAACGGCCAATTTTTCGCAGCACGAATTTTTTGTCCCGCAGACCTAGGGTTAAAATTCTTCTTAACAGCTGTTATCTAACCCCTCTGAACGGTCACAGAGTGGATTCATCAATTCAATTTTCCAAAACATATGTTTGTCTTTTTTTATACTACTTCCCATATTTTCTCTGTGGCTGTATTGTACTGATTTCAAATTCTCAATTCATACATCTGGAAACTTTTACAGAATATAACACACCATTACATTTCATCTGATACCAATCATAACATTTAATGTTGCATAATGGCTGTAAAATTAGTTGACTGCTGTCAGAAGTAGGCTCTTCAAAGAACTTACTTTTCTCATCCACGACTACTGATGAATAATTAAATTTTAAGCATCTCAAAAGAGAACAAGTGAGATGTTGACCTTGCTTTTTAAAATTTCTCTTATGTTCCAATTTTATATGTATAAAAAAAAAATCTCTCACTCAAGCTAATTTTTTAAATAATTTTTATTTAGATTTTCTTGGGATAAATAATTTTTTCAGCATGAGTTCAGTGGACATTGAAATCTTCTTTTCAAATGTATATTACATTTTCGGATGAGTATTGAGTAACTCACTTATGACTACAGTTTAACTATGAGGTGAATTAACGGAATTTCTCCTTGTTTTGGCGAGTCTTCCTTAGTGTATTTACATATTTGTGTACTTGTTGAAGCGATATTTAAGAAGTTTGAATTTAGCCAAAATTTCCTTTGAAAGTTTCATGTTTATTTTTCAGCTTATATTGAATTGCTAGAGGCAATATCCTTAGCTTTTCGAGTTTTCTCGTTAGACATTCTTTCATCCAGAGACAATGTTTCTGTTTACATGCAATTTACTTCCCTTCTTGCTTTAATTTTTCTCGCACTTTTCTGTCATACTGCGGTTACTCGTTAAATATTTTAAGAAATTCTTTTACTGGAATGAAAAACCTTTCTTAGGTACGGAAGAAAAATATGTGCATGCATAAACACATGCTACACATTGAAAAGCTGAGGGCCAAAACAGGGACCCAGTGCACTAATTGAAAGATTACAAAACACTAAAAGAATTAAAATTACGCTATTTATATTTAATTTTATCTGTATTATTAATTATATATAGGTGTGTACAAGTGTTAACCCTCCCTTTAGACCCTAAAACACCATTAGGACACATTAAATACTTTTAAGAAGTGAATAATAGCTTATATTGGCTGTAACTCGCTTTTCACGTGACTCACGTTACAAAATAAACATCCTTATTTTTTGAATAAAAAAGCAAAAAACTCTAAATTGGCCGATAATTTTTTTTTTGTAATATACATGAGTAGGAGAAACAGGAAAAAAAATTTCATTTATAAGCTATAAAATTTGGAAATATTAAAAAAATTAAGTTTTCGTGACTCATGTTACACAAAATTTAATGGTTTAAAAACGACTTTAAAAAATTATTTTAAGAATAAATTTCAAAATGTACTGTTAATAATTGTTTTCTTATCGAATAAATCTGCCAGGAAAAAATGCAATTAAATTGTGGAAACATTCTAAACCAATAAAATATGCTCGTTTAAAATTGTGTCTAGCAGAGAGAGACTTTTACAAGATTGTGAGCTCATATAACAAGTTCTCTTACAAAAAGAAAATGATTCGACTGAAGTTACCTTATTCTATTTTGTAAACTTCAACTTTCTTCTAGAGAACGTACAAAAAAAAATTAAGACAATTTTTCAACATTTTTTTTAAACACCGAGTACCCATGTTGCCTGGAATTGCCCCTAGGTATCTTGTAGGGATGCATCGATAAGCAAATTGGCCGATTACCGATTAATCGGCTGTTGATAATCGGCCGATTAATGAACAGGATGATTTTTTTAACACTAACAATTTCACCATCACCGCTTTTTTCTTTCGTTTACAATTGTGATTTTAGAAATTGTAATCTATTTATGAGAGAAAATATATACTATTTATTTATTTTTCCAGTTTCCTAATTTCTCAAAAATAATTTCAAAATTTTATCCTATTTCTTAAAACCAATTTCCATATTATTGTCAATAATATTATATTAATACATTGTTAACTATGTTACTAGACATCAAAATTAAAAAAAAGGGGGGGGGGGAGTTTGTGGTGAGCACTCTAATTTAGGAGTGCATTTAATTGAAATAATTCAATATTAGTAGCCATTTAATTCAAGACTTTTATTCTCCGCAAAAATTAGAGGCTATCTAAAAGCACTGTGCTAAAAAGAATAATATTGACACATGAAAAATGTTGCAACATTGTCTATGTGTGCATTTATTCAAAATAAGAAAATTAATTTATTAAAAACTTTATATCAACTGTGATTATTATTATTACTATTCATAAAATTATTCATCATAGTTTCACAGTGAAAGTATACTTTTTAAAATAATGTTAGAAAATATTCTTTCCGCCGATTAATCGGCAAAGCTGCCGATTATGGCCGATTATTCGGTGCATCCCTAGTATCTTGTATAGTTTTTGATAGTTCACTGCAAATCTCTTACAGATTTTAGCATACCCTACAAGGTATGTGTACCACTGATTGCAAACCACTGGTTTACAGCATCTCTTTTTAAAAGTTTGACAGTGAAATTGTGCGCACTCAACGTGCCTCAACTTTAAACAGCTATGCTGGATTCTCATCTTATTTCTATAAAATAAGTATTAAGTAAATTTTAAGCGTTCTACTGCTTAGAGAAAGTGAGATAACTGAGGAAGTGAGTTAATTCACTCCCTATATCAATTGCCCATTAAAGACTTCCTCCCATCAGAAAAGGACCTGAATATACTGAGCTACAATCCTTAAATTCTGGACAGCTCAAACATTGTAAAGCTGCAAGACTTAAATGACTTATTCTCTTCTAATCTATACATACATGCATAAATGCAATTATATCTGTACAAACGTAAAACAGACATACAAAAAAGTATTTTTATTACAACTTACAGTAAAAACTGTAAGTTTGACCTTTTTACACTCTTTATTCAATCAATTTCACTAAACTCGCTATGTATTTTATTCTCAGGCAGTTAAACTAGCTGATCTGCAGTACAATAACGCTACAGATGTGTTTGTCTCCTTAAATGTATGGCATATAGAGCAAAATACCTTGAAAACATAAATGAGCTTTATAAAATGCTAAAATAATACTGTCGGCGCCGCTTAATTGGGTAACGGATAAATGAATACTCCGCTTAAACGAATAAAACTTTCCGGAACTCAAGCCATAGACGCAATGTTAAAGATGCCCGCTTAATCAAATAATATTTCTTGGAAATAACAGTATTGGTTAAAGTGGGGCCCAGAATTGTAAATATAGTTTTATAAACTGTTTTATACTATTATGTACATAAAAAATTATATTCTGTATAAATTAATAAACACAAAGGTATGCAATAAAAATAGATTTTTAAAAAGTTCCTATTTCTAAAACTGATAATTTTTTAAAGATAAATTACCTGAACCAGAAGAAAATCGAAACTGCTTCAAGAATATTGAAGAGTAAGATATTTTTAATATATTAATGCAAAGGTTTAATACTTTAATACTTTTGAAATTATCAGTGTAACTGGTTTGTTACTTTTTGCTCCAGGAATTCTGAAGACTTTGATATTCAGCCTGCATTAGTTTTTGACATAGATTTCAACAGCAGCCAGTACCAATAAGTTGGAGAACAGTAGCAAAAAAAGTATCATAGCAATTTTCATATAAACTGTTTTATTTAAAAATAAATATTTAACTCTTAAAATGTACAATGATATTTTCTTGTCTTGCTGAAATATTTCCAAAATAAAAATATACGAGATAACGTAACAATTTCAATATAACTTAACGGCTGTTATTATCTAAATAAATTATATTGTTTCTCAGTCATTTCACAATACAAAATAAAAATTTTATGTACAACAGATCTTCCTTGACTTCATATCAAAGAGTTTATCAAAGATTTCATTCACGATTTCTGAACATTCATGCTCAACACAATCTATCCCCAGGCACTGAATTTTCTCTACTATGTCATCTGGAAGAGCAATTAATCCTTGCCTAAACTGTTTCAAAAAATCCTGTCGAATGTTCACAGCCAGTGCTATTAAGCTTCTCAAATCATCTTCAGTACAAGTGCTGCCTGGAGAGAGAATTAATATAAATAAATCAATTCTAGAATTGAATACTTGGAAAACATTTAATAATGTTGTAATACATTTTTGTGTCTCGAAACATATTATAATAATTGAAAAAAGTTCAGGACAGACACTAAACTAAGCATCATATTATTGAAGCAGGACTTCTAAAATATTCTGGTGACTGTCGGAAGTGTAACTACAATTATTTTGCTCAGGAGGGGGAGGGGATATTTAGGGACATTCTTTCTCCTGCAGTTTGATTAACTGCTATGTTATTATGAGTTAGGATTGCAGAAGAAGCCAATCATACAACTTTGTAAAAAAAGAAGAAAAAGGAGAGTGATAAAGATAAAATTTATGTATTTGTTACAATTTGTAATATTTTTTTTTTTGGTTTCACATTTTGGTTTTCCAATACACAGACAAAAGCTATTGTCTAGTGCTTTTTCATTTATAAGTCCTTTCTCTTGCATTGAAAAAAAGATTCCTTATAACATCAAAGTGTGCATTTATAATTCTTATTGCTACTTGAGCTTTTATAATTATAATTATTATTTTCTTTTTTTGTATTGCCATTAAGCTCTTAAATTTTAAAATTTGGACTAGCAATAAATAAATGTCAGTAGCAAAAATATCTTGATATAAAATAAGTGTTCAAATAAAGAAAAACACTTTAGTGATTGCTTTGAAAAGTCATTAAATCATATACATTCAATCAGGGCCGTAACCAGACCTTAGTTTTGGGGAGGGTTTTACCACCCCTATTTCTCGTGAAATCTATGAAGTCAATAAAATTTGATTTCTTTTTCTATATTTTGCTGATTTTTGTTACAATATATGTTAAAGGGTATAAACACAATTTTTTTTTTTTTTGTAAAAAATGACTCATCTTTTCAATGAAGAAAAAAAAAACAACTCTAGCTAGATGAGTTACTCATATACAAGCATTGAAAGGAGTATTTTTGAAATTTCTACCTTAGGACACTTGTAAGATGTGAAAAAATATAGTTTGGTACTTACAAATTTTAAGACTTTTTTTTTTTAGTGGTATAAAAAATTTGAAGGGAAAGGTGTATTCAGGGGTGATTGTGAGTTCATAAAAAAATACCTGAAAGTTTTAAAGAAAAAGTGGGGGAGAATGTTTTTTTAAAACCAAGGCCCCTATTACTAAGCACACCTAGTGATAATTAATTTCTTTTCATAAACTAACACATTTCATATATTCAAATAGTGTTTAGTCAAAATATTGTACATGCATTTAATTAAATTGTAAATGAGTAATAAAGTTACTTTTGAGCTGGTGATGAGCAATTATCTTAAAAAAATATTTTAAGGCGAAAGCAAAAGTCTAACAGAATTGCTATTTGTTGTGCGAAAGCATTTATAAAACAATGAAAGTTGCATTTGTTACATTTCATTTATTTGTCTCCTAACTAAGGGGAATAAGCATCAAAAGTGAGAAAAATTCGATTCTCATATCGAATGCAAATAAGGTAATTTAGTAAGGTAAGAAAAAACACTTAGAATTTACATCTGAACATTTCTATTTGATGAATATTATTAATAATTATCGGCATAATCATCGAAAATTCGAAAAAGAAAAAAAATCCGGAGGTGGGAAGATAAAAGCATAATTAAAAATATTTTACTTCCGGTATTTTCGAATATGAAAATACCGGAATCTATCATGAAAATACCGGAAATCCGGTAAAATACCGGAAGACAATCACCCCTGGGTGTATTGTTAAGAAATTATGTTTGCAATAACTACAATAAAAATAAATGCTGCAGAAAAAACACTTCATTTGTACAATTATTTAATTATGATAACTTTATTCTTCAAATGCAATTTCAAAGTAAGTAAGAAAATTAAAATAAAATAACAATAATAATTTTTTCAGTGAGAAACTATGAAAAGCAGTTTTGTAATAGCTTTGAAAATTTTCGGAGGGGGTTTGAACCCTAAAAACCTACCCCTTAAATACAGCCCTGCATTCAATTATGAATGGATAAAATAATTTACAGTAGTAGTAACAGATATAAAAATTTACAAGACAGCAGATATAATAATTGTAAGATCAAACGGCATAAAAACAAAAAAAAAAAAAAAGTTACATGTTTTTGGTATCCAGGAATCTCTAAAATCTCTTGATCTCATGAATGCAAAGTCATCCAGACTTCACATCCATAAGAACTCTTTTCTGTATTGAAAAAAAGGTTTCTTGCGTAATATTAAAATTTGTGTTAACATTTCTTATATATTTCTATTTAATGTTTGGCCTAACTAATACTTTGTAGCAATAAGGTATTTATTTATTTCTTAATTGCACGATATTCACAAACAATTTTTCACTACTCAGAGATTAATTTTCACGGGAGTATGTAAGAGGTTCAGCTTCCTCACTTTTCTCTAATTTAGATGAATTTTCTTATAATTGATGGAATTTGAGCTATTTAAGCATTAAAATGAGTTCTGGAAACTAAAGGGCTCCCACAGTTCTTATGCTGCAAATTAAACCTTGGCACTATAACAATCACGCATGACATACAGAAAAAAGATCCATATTATAACCTTTCTTGATTTTCAAAATTTCATGTCTCAATTTCAACAAGGGTGTACTGATACATATGCATTACTTACTTTTTAGTTCACTGATTTTCTTTGATATAGTTTTCCTGATTATTTTGTCAACTTGATGAACAACATTTTTAGAGCATATGCTTTGTGCTTCAACCTATTTGAAGAAAAGATTTCAAATAAAAGTGAAATAATTTTCCCATTCTTAAATTTTGAGCAATTAGAAATTAACAACAAAAGTTTACACTAACACATATATAAATTTATGAGGGTTTTTTGATCCAGCAAGAAAAGTTTTAAATTTTATTTGCAGAGTTTATGTAAAAGGTTCCGAAAATGTTTTATATTTTTTTCTTTCTTATATCTCTGCATCAAATGTAACCAAATTTGACCAGTTAATATTTAAAAAAAAGTTTAAGCGGTACAAAGGAGATATTGTTGACAACTGAATTCATAGAGTTTGCCGGCAATTTGTGTCTTTCTTACGTCTGAGTCAACTGCCCCTTTTGATGAGGGGATTAAGTGAAAAACTTCATCCCCAAAAGAGAAGGCACAAATTGTGGTTTGGTATGCAATGCAGAACACAAATCTGTAATAACAGTGAAGATAATATTTTGAACATTTTGATAAAATAATTCCACTGCAGGATAAGAACATTTAAAAAATGACACAAAACTTTTTTATGGCAACTAAGAGAGCTACTAAGACAGCTCACTAAACTACTAAAGGAGCTCGTCGAAGTGCAGTTTTTTTCATATAACAGCAGTAAAAAAAGTTTCTTGAAATTTTTACTGGTTTTATTGTAGGGTAGGTTTCTTTCATAAACTATTCAAAATATTCTTTGCACTGTTATTACAGATTTGTGTTCTGTATTGCATACCAGAGAACAATTTGACCCTTCACTTTGTCCTCTCAAAAAAAGAAGAAAAAGAGTAGGTGATTCGACATTAAAAAAAAAAGATACCAGAAAACTCAAAGAATTCAACTGCCAAATTTTGCCAAAATCACCCTCATAGAGCTTAAACCTTTTCTTAACCCATTAATGCCTAGCGTCCCTTTTTAGGGACGGTCCAAAAAAGGGTCTGAATTTCCCCAAAATGAGCATTACAACCAAATAATAGTGTTCAATTAGTACCTCAGCATTGTTTCAATTCGTCATTAACAGATTGCAGCACATAACCATTGTAAAGTGCGTTCTGTAGCAGTTTTAATATGACCTTTATCAAAAATTACATCGTTCACATTCGTAAGAAAAAAAGCCAAGTTTTCAGAGTTATTCCCAGCTTCCCAGTTTATGTTAATTGCTGATTTTATTTCTTCTTATAAAATGTCTTTTTAAATATTATATCGTAGGCAGAACAAAAAATTTAGTAAAAGTATGTACCCTCTGGGGTCTATCGTAACTTTTAAGAGACAATTTTTCTTTCCTTTATAAAAAAATTATTTTTTACATAATATTTTTTTATTATTTTTCCTGTCCATTAAATACTGTTTGTAACCAGTATACAAAATACCTTTGGGAAAAAAAAGCCAGGCATTAATGGGTTAAATCGGCTGTTCAAATTCAGTACATTTGATTCGGACAGCCTGTACTTCATGAATTAATTCTAGTCACTTCGAATATATTTTTCATCATTTTAGCCACAAATACACATTTCAAATAATAACAAATAGAAATCAACATCCTTAAAAAGCTATCACAAAAAATTACATTACATTAATTTTACTGCAATTTCACTGACACTAATTTAAATGTATCCCTCTCCTGAAGCTTTCAATTTCAGCTGCATTATTGAATAGCTAATCTTAAAACTGGTACACAGTTTTGTTCAAGTTTTATTTTCCAGTAAAATAATAATAATAAATAAATAAATAAAAAAAACATTGATAAAATTTGAAATGCAAGCCTGGATGAACTTACACTGCAAAAAATAAAATCTTGTTTTTACAGTATAATATAGTTAACTTTATAGTAATAAACTGTAAAATTGCTAATTTTAGTTTATTACTGAGCATTTTACAGTTTTAAACGGGAACCTCTGCTGCCAGTACTATACTATTGCTTTTAAAGTATCATACAGCTAATTTTATGGCAATAAACTGTAATTGTTGCGAATTTTAGTTTTAAACGGGAATCTCTGCTGCCAGTATTATACTGTTGTTTTGACAGTATAATACAGCTAATTTTATGATAATAAACTGTAAAATTGTTAATTTTATAGTTTATTACTGTGTATTTTACAGTTGTAAACCGGAACCTCTGCATTCAGTATTATACAGTGAAAACAAGTTTTTTTGCAGTGTAGTGACAAACATTTTTCATTAAAAATATGACTGACACAGCATATTCAATGCTCTGAAAGGTGCCTATGGTATAGAGGTTGAGGTACTCAGCATGTATGCTCAATGCCTCCTTGAAGAGGACATTCAGTTTTAGGAAGCATAGTTGCTTTCTCCATTCATTTCACTGATGTAAAAATGAACATAATAGACATGTGTGATTTTTTCTGCCTTCCGATAAAACTTGCACCCCCTCCCTTCCCACAGAAATGACAAGCAACAAATGAATGATAGACCTGGCAAGTACTAAATGTGCATGGTCATTGCTTCCAAAAAGAGAAAAGTCAAAGCACTGGAAACCATTTTAATGTAACAGCACATGTTAGAGATTTTTTTTTTCTTTTCTCAATAAATATGTGATTTCATACTTTTCCCCCATTTGATTCGAAAAAAGAAAATATCACCCCAGAAGTGAACATCCGGAAATTGCCCCAGGTGAATCTAGAGATAGAGAAATACTCAATAGTTAAATAAAAAAAATTACCTTATCTTTATTAATCATAACTTCGGCTGGATCATTAATTGCTTCATTTATGAGCACAAAGATTGGTTTTCTAGTAAGAAGAAAGTTTTGATGTTAACAGTGCATTTATTTCAAAATAAATAAATAAATAATAGTTAATATAAATAAAATACAGAAGTGGAAGAAGAAAAGCTAAATAAAAATGTAATAAGGCTAGCGAAGAGATTTTTTTTTTTTTTTTTGCAATTATATATATATATTCACATAAATACATACAAACACATTTAGAGAACTAAACTTTTGCTTCATTATTGTTAAGCATTGGAATAATGGTTACTACCTTCCATATAAAAATTACCATTTAGCGTTGCATTAAGAACAGTAAAAGACTTAAAAAGTATTTCAAACAGGTTACTCATAAGCTTTTAATTTTTTAAAACTTAAGTATGATGTGAACTTTCCAATAAGACATAAGCCATGTCCAATCAAATTGAAATGCTTTATCACTTTGGCTAATACTTTTAATACCTGAACGGTGGCATATTCAAGCTGTAGAACTATGGATTGGGACACCCCCTCAAACTGTGACACCGTTTGTGGATATGAATATAACAGATAGCTCGGTGTTTCTCAACCTTCTTTTCTCCCATGGACCAACAAGAACCATAAAAAACTGATCTTTTCCCAATTTCCTCTTTTTTTTTTTTTTTGCAAAAAAAAAAAAAGCTTTCAAATCGAGGACTGTCAAACACTTTGTAAAATTTTTTTGTTTCCTCTTTCACGAAACAGCAATAGTAATGAATGAACTAATCAAAGCATAAATAAAACTTTACTTGGTATTAAACAGCAGCTACAAAGAAGATTTAAATGTTAAGAATAAGATAAGTAATTATTGTAATCAGGGCCGTAACCAGACCTTGGTTTGGGGGAGGGTTTTACCAAGCCTATTCCTCGTGAAATCTATAAAGGCAATAAAATTTGATTTCATGTTCCATATTCTGTTGATTTTTCTTACAATATATGTTAAAAGTGTATTATGGTACATGATATAGGTACATGAAAAATGTAAAAAAAATGACTTATCTTTTTGATGAAGAAAAAAAAATCTGGCTAGATGAATTTAAAAGATATACGCACATTTGATGAAGTACTTTTGAACTTTCTATCTTACAACATTTGTAAGATGTGTTCAATACAGAGTTCGGTACTTACAAATTTGAAGAATTTTGGTGTTTTTTTTTTTTGTGGTATTAAAAATTTGAAGAGAAATGTGTATTGTTAAGAAATTATCTTTGCAATAACAACAATAAAAATAAATACCGCAGAAAAAGCTCTTAATTTGTACAATTATTCAACAATGATAATTTTCTTTTCAAATGCAGTTTCAAAGTAAATGAGAAAATTGAAATAAAATAGCAATAATAATTTTTTCAGTGAGTAACTATGAAAAGCATTTTTGGTAAGTTTTGAAACATTTTGGAGGGGGTTTGAATTCTAAAAACCCACCCCTTAAATATGACCCTGATTGTAATAACTACACACAAGCATTAAACATTGCTGGATAATCATAGAAACCTCTAAAACGGATACACAAAATTCAGATAAAAGATATCCCATAGGGTATTATTATTATAGTGTTTTCTTTTCTTCATTTTGTTTTCTTAGTAAGTAAATTTTTTCAACGTGAATAAACAAAAATCTCTGGAGAACGGTCAGATTTTTCTGCAGACCGATGCCAATCTGCTGGACCATTAATTGAAAATCACTGTAATAGATGTTGATTTCTTCTTCTCGAATTATATCTTCAACATGACAATCTGATGATAGAAACAAAAGAGCCTATTCCAGCTGTCGCTAACCTCTTTATAACAGGCAATAAAAATTAGAACTCTTTCATACAGACATCAAAGTTAGTAGAAAAGCAGTATTATAAAAATTAAAGAAAAATAATTTACATAATAGACAAATTAACCTCTGGTAATATCACCAGAATGCATCTGATAAATTATTTTGTGCCTCTAATTTTTTGCAAAAAGCCAAAAGAGGGGGGGGGGGAATGCTTCTTCAGGGTGATTAGGAATTTGAGAAAGGCTAACTTAAATGGTCTAAAAATATTCCAATACTGCTCCTAATCTTTAAACTAGGATTACAAAAAATATAATAAGAATAGCTAGAAAGAAAATAAAAAAGATGGCGTGTGGATTACGTTATAAAATTGCTAAGATGAAAACATATCTGACAAGAAATTATCCATTGTGGATCTTTTTCATTGTACATCATTTTTCAAAAGTCTCCAAAAAAAAAAAAAAAAAAAAAAACGTAAAAAATACATGTTATTTAATTTTGAAATCAAACATGTTTTTCAAGTTATATCTAAGCTATGCCTCAGTAAAATTTTAATCACATACTCTTGTTTTCTTTGTTTATTCCTTTCAAAACTTTTCTAAATAATCTTAGACCATGCACACAAAATGCTGATGTACCTATTTCAATGAATAAACATTTGAATGAATTTTGAAAAAATTACTTTAACACTGAAAAACAATAGCAATCTTTACTTTTAAAGCACTTAAAAAAGAAATTGCTAAGCATATAGGCATGTATGAAATTAAGTTACATTTCAGCTATAGTTTTTTTCTCACTTGAGCAGGGGCTACATTCCCCTCAAAAATGATGTTTTTGTACCTTACCCTAAAAACACCAAGAGTCTCTAAAACACCCTGTTTCTAAAGATTTCAATGCCAAACAGTCTCTTGAGCTCTCATAAAAATAAGAGATTATATTTTTTTTTTATTAGAGACTATATTTTCAAAGAAAATAAAACTTACACAGATGTAGTATTTAATTCTGCTGCAGTGTCAAATTTCAGAGAATATTTTTCCCATTTACATTTTACAGAATCAGGATACTCCATTAAATTGAACATTTTCTTAATTTTCTGTTCTGGAATTTGGTATCCTCGCAATGAATTTCTATTTATTGCTGTGTTCAATGCACAATGTAGAAAGACTTGACAAAAGCCTATGTTTGCTGAAATTTATAAGAAAATATAAAGAACAAAGTATAATATTGCAAGATTAAACATTAATAATATTAAAATAAAGCATGATGAATATATCCAAGACCTGAGCAAAGTCTGAGATACGGTTAAAGACAAAAAGCAATTTGAAATCTTTCTCATCCACTAAGCAAGTTCAAACAAAAGAACAGTATAATGAAAATTACACGCATGAAGTTAATATGCTAAAATAATAATTATATTGCATATTTAAGAGCATTTTTTAATGTTCAGTTTTCAGAAATATCATGCTTCATTTTTGATTAATGTCTCAGTAAGCCAAACTGAGTTTCACTCAAAACAGATGCAAGCACACCCTGAAATAAAACTTTTTGCAATAGGGAATTTCGAATTTACCAAAAGAAATTCCAAATTTAATGGAATAATAAAATACAAGCATCCACAGATGCTTATGTCTAAAAAGAAATATTTGTAACGATTAACAAAAGAAAAAAAAAATAATAATCCAAAATTGAAAGAAGCTTGCAAGCTTCTTGATAAATATCAGGGATTCTAACATACAAATAAATATAAACTGCATTCTATTGTGATACACATATTTAAATGAACAAATACATAAAAATACATCAATTGTAATCTGATAAAAAGATTAATATATGCGTAACGCAGTGGCATTCTTAGCAAGGATGTGACCCACTCTCTTCCTCCTCAAAAAAAAAAAAAATCTTTTTGTGCGCACATAATAGGTGAAATTTATACAATTTTTTAGAAACAACTTACTTTCATACATGAAAATAAAATTTTAATTTAGCTAATACTTATTAAAAGATATATATAATATCTGAATACATTTTATATAAAATTTGCCTTGAAGAGCCCTCTCCCCCCAGTGGCGTAACTGGTGTAACATGCATATTAAAGACTTACGCATCGACTTTATGATATGATTTATTTTTACAAAAACATTCATTTTTACAGCATTATGTGAATGAATAACTTACTTCTTCTGGCTATTTGGAACCAGTCATAACGCATACTTCTATAATAAAAATTATCTTCAATGAAAACAATCACATTGGTGCTGAGAGTACTGATAGAGTTTAGTGTTTTAATTTTTTCGAATAAATTATAACTTCGTTGTGATAATGGTCCATGCATAATAGATTCAGAACATTTATAAAGATTTATAAAATGTTCTGCTGCTATCAGGAGGTCAGCTCTAAAATTTCTCCATCCATGGAGTGATTTCATCTGCAAAAGTAAATACAATAAATTCCTACTTTTGTTATATTTAAGACATATTTTGACACAGACACAAGGCATTTTTAGGCACCCAAACAGGAAATGTAAAACAAGAAAGATAATTATTTTCTTTTGGGATGAAATTTGTTACAACTCTGAAATCTAAATAAATTTAGCACTTTGAAACTTTTCTTTTCATTACTTTGGAACAAATCTGACTTACCCCCCTCTTGGCGACTTTTTCCTGTTGGCGCCAAAAAATCATCGCCAAGACTTCGATGTACGACAAAAAACATCGTACAACATTCTTAGCGATGCTCTTTTGGCACCAACAGAAAAATTCATATTGACATAAAAAATGTAAAACACTATTATAGTGGAAAAGGAAATATCAAAAATCCTCAATTTCAACAAATGAAGAATACAAACGTTTTTCAGATAACAGTGATTTCTCACATGTATACGAAAGTCAGCACAGTAAAAAATCACACTCAATACTATACTGCAAAGTTATTGCAAATATACGCTTCAAAATCAACAAAACAACCCAACAAAAACATCTATGGTTCATAATAAAACAACGTACTACAACTGCATGAAATGCAGCAAATAAGCGCTGCAATAATACTACTGTATAGATACATTTGCAGAAAAATAACACTATTTGTTTTTTAAAGTAGCAAAGATTCCTTATTTCTATAGTAGCATAGTAAATAAAAACTAGCCAACAACGAAATCAATAACTTTTCAAACATATGTCGCACTAAAGGATTTTGTCAATGTAAATTCAAAACAATTTGAAAAGTTCTTCAAATTTCGATATATGAATAGTAAAAACGTCTCCTAAGTACGTCGCAAACAACCATCAATTAATTTTCTATTATGTTTCAAAATTGCTTATAAAATATTCCATAAAATGACCCTTCATATTTTTCAAAAGTACCAGAGGTGGCTTATTTTAGTTATTCAGTACATAAAATTAAAGCTTTTATAAATAAAAAGTTCTGCTGCTATCAGGAGGTCAGCTCTAAAATTTCTCCATCCATGGAGTGATTTCATCTGAAAAAGTAAATACAATAAATTCCTACTTTTGTTATATTTAAGACAAATTTTTGACACAGACACAAGGCATTTTTAGGCACCCAAACAGGAAATGTAAAACAAGAAAGATAATTATTTTCTTTTGGGATGAAATTTGTTACAACTCTGAAATCTAAATAAATTTAGCACTTTGAAACTTTTCTTTTCATTACTTTTCACAACTTCTTAGCTTCAAGCATAGCATTATCATGTAATGCCACATGACATAAGGAAAAAAATAAGGGTTTTGTTTTAATTACTGTCATGTAATCTATCTTCCAGAGCTAACACTTTTTCTGGTTATTAACTAATGTAACAATATTTTTCAAACACAGGAAATATAATGTGTATTACAAATTTATCAAATTAAAAGAATTATTTTGTAATCAGTTTCTATGAAATAAAAATATGTTTTATGCCTGAATAACCAAGCTTTAACTCTTAATTATTTGATCATATCACGAAAACTCAAACATCCCCAGTTACATTTGTTAGCAAAAATATTACCATTTCAGCTTGTTCTTCAATGGAACATAAATCATCAAACAATATACTTATTAGAGCAGTGGAATTATGAGCAGTATGATTCCTAGGCACAGTACTTTCGGTATCCGAAGGTTCACTTTGTTCAAGAGCAACTGAAAAAATATCATTTTTATATGATTTAAAGAAGTTAATCAGATTTGTTTTGCCACAACCAGCAACTCCACCTACTAGAACTAAGCAAGACATAGTTGAAGATCTAGTGTCTGCATCAAAGTAAAACGTAGGAACTTTAATTAGATTATTGCGACATAATTGTTAGAATGTTAACTAAATCAAAATCTTCAACATTAAGCATAACGCTATTAAATATCATGACGAAAATCTTTTAAGCGAAGACAGGAACTAACAAACACGATTTGTTTATTTTCACTATGAAGCAACCAAGAGGAAGTCGTAGTTTCTTTTGCTCATGATACCGACCTCAGGAAAGGAAATTTTAATATTTCAAATTAAAATTAAAATAAGGATTAATAAAATCGCTACAGCAGGCAGGAGCTTCTTTTAAATCAGAAATATTCAAGTAACATTGATTTTTAAGAAGAAATGAACTGCAAGCAGAAAATAGCGTAACTGTAACTGAGATATCGGACTTGTTTTGTTTTTGCGTTGACTTTATAGAAGAGCAGTTTGATATTGTGATTACTTTTGTCGTTTACGCAGAATTCAGAATGGCATATTATCTGTCATGTTACCGGTAAATTTATCTGTTATTAACACGTAGTCTTAGCTGCATAAAAGTTTATCAGATTTTCCAAATTTACTCTGTAGATTCTTAAATGTACTGCACTACATTCTGCTTTGCGCTCGAAAATATTAATTTTCTCCGGAGAACTACTACGTTTCTAAAGAAATAATTTCATTTTAATGTTAGTCATTTCATTGAGAAGAACATTTCTTTTAATACTGACATAAATATGTATATTCAGACGCAGCAAATACACAGGGGTCTCTCTGTTTACACTAGTTTTGGATCTCAAAATACACACCACAAGCTTATTTGCTTTAATTGAAAAATAAAAGTTCTACTAGTAGTGCTTAAAATCCTTTACATTGGTAATTACTCTAAATAAATTGCTATGTTGTTTTAGCCTCAATTTTGCATGCTCAAGTGTCTAAAACACCAAATTTTTATATACGTATATTCTCGTCTTGTTTTAATTTTAGTACTTACATTTACCACAACTAAGCACCTAATTTTGTGTCATTTAATTAAAATGTCTATTTTTTGCAGGTTTACTAGGCCATTCTTAAAGAACTACATTCCAGCTTTGTCTGCTCTTCATAGGTATAATTTTATTTTAAAATGTTTTTAACCAATCTTGCCTTTTGGTATTGTAATTTATTTTTCAGTGTTAATGGTAAGAAAATGTTTTAAATAAGAGGGACAGTTTAGCCATATTACTTTATTTTTTATGAGGGTGATAATAATAATATTAACCCTCCTTTCAGCAAGCCAAGGCCAAAGTATACTCAGCCTGGTCTATGGAGTTTGACGTTGATCGGTTGTAGTCCCGTAGCTAGGAGGGAGAATAAAATGAAATAAAAAGGCTATTTAAAAATGATAAATAGCTCATATACCATGTGGTGGGCTACTTTCTAAGCATTAACACACCAATGCAAACTTTCTAAAAGTCTTGTAAATGCTTGAGATGTTCTGCCATGCCTTTGAAATAATCATGTACTTTTGTGTGTGTATGTGCAAAGATAGAACTTTCTTAGAATTTTATGAATAGTTCTGCATGTAATATAGTCTGTGCACATAAATTTAAAAAGAACATCAAATGAAGAGGTTGAAGTTCTTTTTTTTTTTTGTTATAATGTATATCAACAGCGAATTTTGATTCCAATGTTTCAATATACTCCTACCAAAAAATAGACAAAGAAAAATGGGTAGCTGTCTGAGATATCATCTTTATACAGAAAGATCAATTTTTTTAATGTAATGTTTTCGAATAAAAATAATTTTTATAAAAAAAAAAATTATTAATTTTTTTCCCTTCATTTAACTATCTTTTGATTTTTATCTCATTTTACACTACCCAATTTAAAAAGTAATAATGCAGTATTAATTATGATGTTTCGGCCATCAGGAAACACAATAAAATCAGTTCACATAGGGGCACATATGTGTATCAAGTTGTGTTTGATTTCATGCAGTAGTTTTTGCTCACAAAAACTGGTCACACATCTTCCAAAAATAGTTGTAACGGACTCGGCACTCCTCAAAACATGCAAATCCGTCGAAATTCGAAAATTTTTCACAAATATAATACTTTCTTCTATACATTAGGCATAGAAGAAAGTAAGAAGCCCAAATTGGCAGAAAACTGCAGACACGTTTTGGGGATAGAGGAAATCCCATTTTCAATGCAAAAGAAGCGAGCTCAGGGCTTGATTAACGCCTGGTCCTACAGGTCTGAGTGCCTGGGCACCACAATTTTAGGGGCACCAAAAAGGCAGGGACGTCATTTCAAGTTTTTCTAGGGGGGGGGGGGGCAAAGGGTCCAAACACAATGCAATTTCATCGGAAAACATTAAAAACCACGCCCACTTATATGTAAATGCATTGATTTCCCAAAGCAAGAGGGGGGGGGGGCAATTGACCCCCTGCCACCCCTGAATGACGGACCTGCAAAAAGGGATAAATTTCTTTCTTTCCACCTTCTTCAGGAAGCAACTATTTTGAAAATGTTTGAATTTTCTTGTGAGAGGGGCATCAAAATTTTACCAGGACATGGGTATCACTTTTGCGTGATTGGGCAATGAGCAAGCTTATGGAGGAAATGCCATCTGACAAAACAAAACCTGACAAAATGTATTTTATTTTCACCTGGTTTTGTGTATTTGTAACAGGGTGTTAATGATTTAAATCAATTGATCTAAATCAGTGATTTAAATCACTTTTTATTTTAATCCTTATAAAATTCTCTTGGACAATCCCAATTTCATAATTTTTGCCATTTCCTTTTAGAACTTTGGTTTCCATCTAATAAATCCATAAGTAATCGTACTTATCCCTCCTCCACAGATGGTGGAAGGTTGCAGTCCAAATAATATGTATGCACAAATAGTACTATTTGTTTTGTCTAATATGTGAAATAAAGAAAATACATGCAGCTGCAGGGCAGTTGCAAAGAGTGAATTGAGGGGGAAGGGACATGACAGGATGTGTGTGATCAGGGACGTCATTTCAAGTTTTTCCGGGGGGGGGGGGGCAAAGGATCCAAACACAGTGCAATTTGATCGGAAAACATTAAAAACCACTCCCACTTATGCAAATGCATTGATTTCTCAAAGCCAGGGGGGGGGGGCAATCGACCCCACCTGCCACCCCCCCAAATGACGGGCCTGTGTGTGATATACTTTCAGTAACAGAAAAAAGAAAAACAACCAGACCAAAGAATTTTCTATGCCTTGCATTAGCAACTTGGGGAGAGGTGGGCAGTCCTTATCAGTGGATGAAATGGAATATGATTCCATCTTTACAAAACAAAAGCAAAATAAAGGGGGTGAGCTGAATGAAGTGAAGATTTGGTTGAGCTTCCTGCCCCATTTGATTTTTACCCTAGCTAGTAAACGATTATTTTCAGATTGGCTCCTAACACTTTTTTCTGTTTTCCTTACTGGTGAAAAGCATTTTTCCTTTTATTTTTTTTTATTTTTTAAGTCTGACTTCTTTCCCAGTCATATCTTACCAAAAAAAAACATCATCAGCTGGTAATTTCCCATCTCTACACTTTACTAGTTGTTTAATTTCTGTATTTCTTTCTTTTTTTATTTTCATTACAGTTAGAAAAGTCATATTTAATTTTAAAATTTTTGCATATAAATTTTTTATTGTACTTCTCATTCTATTAAAATTTCATGTAATGCTGCTTAATGTCTTTATTTTCTTTAATTTTTCTGTATAGTGTTTCATAATTTTGTTGATATTAAAGTGATTAGAATCATATGCATTTGCATTGAATCCGGTTTTGCATCATAGTTTTTTGGTGAAGCTTTATTTTTGTATTTTTAAAAACTTAAAGGTAAGTCGTTCATAAATGTAAATTAATTAATAACTGAAGTTTCCATTTTTTTAAATAAAAAAAAATCCGATTTAAATAAAAAAAATCTGATTTAAATTTAAAAAAATCTAATTGTTTTGGTTTAAAAAAAAATCATTGATTTTTTTTACACCCTGATTTTGTGCACAACTGTGTCATTTATTTTTAATTTGATTTGAATCATATGCATTTCTTATAAATTGGTTTTACATCACGTTATGAAAGCTTTTTAGAGAAGTACCTAACATTCAAAATATAACAGTTGTGTGTGTGTTTTTTTTTATTTAAAAAATCCTATTTTTTTTTATTTAAAAAAAAATTTACACCTTGATTTTTGGCATAAGTAGTTAATATGTATTAATTCTAGATTCTTTTTGACTGTAATAAAAGATAATTATACATATGTACATTTTGGTATCCTGATAGTATGTTAAAAAAGGTTTATTTTGAGAGTAAGTAAGAAAAAGAACAATTAATTACTCAGCTGCTGTATATTTAGATATTTTGTAAAACTTCCTAGTCCCAACAGTATTGTCTAGATTTTGGCTAAACTTACTCTTCAATCCATGAACCAAGTTTAACTAAATTTCTTTATATGTTTCAGTGAGAGGGGGGGGGGGGGTCTCAGGTTGTTCTTAGTTATTTTTCCTTTCAGCTATCTTCTGTTTGTGTCTTAGAGTATAGTGCTTCTCTGGAAACTTTGATCTATGACCTTGCTAATATTTTCCTCTTTTCGGGTAACGGGAAAAAGTGATTGCCGCAGATTTGAGTTGGATTACTTTTGCAAAGCAACTATGCAAGTTACCTATCTGAATTCAGTGCCAATCACCCTTTCTTATTACCCAAAAAAGAGGAAAGATTGTCTCTGTCTTAGGTCAACTTACCAGAGGCACACTAGTTGGAACTATATTTTTATGATGCTATTTTTTGAATATCCTGCTGCATGTTGTTATTGTTAGTTATTTAATTTCACTAGATTATTATATCTTTTTACCTGTTTTCAAATGATGTAAAATTAAATGGTTTTAAATTTATTTTATAGTGATAAATTTGTCAGTACTTCTTCACAAAGAGAGAGCGAAACATTTTTTGAAAAAAATGAAAGATTGAAAAGACCAATGTCTCCCCATTTAACTATTTACAAGTAAGAATTGTATTACAATAATATTAGTTAATTTCTTATGAGGTATGGATTGTTTTGAATGTACTTAAAATGATTACATGAACTATTTCTTAAGTCCTTGCTTAAAAGTTGTATTGTTGTGGGGATTGGAAAATTAAAAAAATAATCTTTACTTAGTATTAATTCCTTGCTCTTAATCTAATTTGCTGCTTTAAAATTCTTTTAATTTCAAAAATCTTTAAAAGTTTTTTTTTTTTTCTCTTTTGATTTTTTAATGTACAAGAGAGCTGTTAGAAGAATATTTGACCGTGTTATTATTATTTTATCTTTGTGAAAACCAGGTGGAGATGAGCAACATTCTTGCATCGATTGACATAGAACCTTTCTGTGCATGCATGATTTTTTTCCTTTCTTTAAATATTGTAAGTCACTGGCAAACAGAGTCTGACTGAGTTAGTGTGTAGGGCTCAGGTCTGATTTTTAATTTAAAGAAGAATGATGGAATGGCTGAAACAGTTGTACTGCATCGCATTTTGGTGAAAACTGGTCAACAGCCAAGTGGAAATCACTCAAAAGATACTGACAGCTTTCAGAGAAGATTTCTCAGTACATTTCACTTGATTTACACATGTCAGGCAAAAAACCAAATTCATGCTGTTCAACAGGCTTCTTACTCTTCTGATTTGGTCCCTTAAGACTTCTGGCTATTATTCTTATTGAAGAGGCAGTTGAAATGTTAGTGCTACTCCAGTTGTTTTGTCATTTTTCTTGAAATCAAACATTGTTTGCAAGTAAGTGTCCCTGTTGACAGGTGAGGAAAAATCAGGCTTGCACATAAAGACTCAAAGTCAGCTCATGCGAGCTTGCTTGATCCATATCCATGAGGTTTTCATACAAAAAATCAGGTCAGATAATTTTCCAACACAGCACTCATATACAGTAAACTCCCAATTATCCGTGGATTAGGGTGGCATGGTAAACGCTGATAATCGAATGTTGTGGATTATCCAAAAAAAAAAGGTAAAAGACGATACAAGTAGACACAATAGCTACAAAAATCAATAACTCACACGTACATTTAACTTATAGATAAAACAATAGCACTGAATGTAGCTAACACCTTTAAACACTAAAAATCAACAATGACATACTCAAACATATAAATAATAATAATAATAACCCTAATACGAGCACATACTTAAATTTTTTTTCTTCGTTGGTTTGTTATTGTATTTTTATTTTAAAACGCTCCTTCTTAATTAATGATTGAAATTACAGTAGCCCCTTATTATATCGTTCATTCAGACAGAGCACACATTTCCTTTGTCTCCCTAAAAGTAATATTTTAAAATGAATGTTTTTTTTTTTTTTTTTTTTTTACATTTGACATCAAAGAAAAAGAATGGTCATAGTTCTCTGAAGTTTTTTTCCCTCTTTTTTAAATTAACAAAACTAACATATTTTTCACGCACTTAACTTGAGCACTGTTAATGCTCAACTTCTGATTCATATTCCATTGTAAAACAATATATAAAAATGCATTTAGATTATTATTTTTTAAGGAAAAATTGACTAATTTTTGTTTGTTTCACTCAAAAAATTGTCCTAATATGACACACTGATCTTTGTGTAGGTGCACAAGTCATTAATTTGTACCATAATTTAATCATTACTTTTCATAACTTCAGTTGCATCTTGTTTTCTGATATATCGTCCTTTTCTTTTGTCTCCCAACAAAGTGTGTCAACATAATTAGGGGTTAGGTTACATTATTCCAATATAATATCTTGTCACAATGTGATATATTATTCTGCTGCTCAAAACCTTTAATAAGTCCCTGGCATTGGTGGGAGCTGCTTTCTGGTACATTTTAAAATAAGTGCATTTTTTTTGCATTTAGTGTAAAAAAGCTCAGTAAAAAAGTAAAAAAAAATGGGAAAGATCTGCTGATAATCCGACCATGGATAATCTGGAGTTTACTGTATTTACTTTTTTCTTTTTTTTTTTCTTTTGAATCTTTAAAAAATCTGCTGTTATTTGAAGTTACGATCAAATTTCTTTCAATGTTTACAACATTTAGTCGCAGTTTTTTTTTTTAGCTCGTATTTTTGCTTGTGATTAATATTTATACCAGATTGCTTGATTTTTTTGTATAAGTACTCCAAAACACTTGAATAATGCCTAGTTTTTTTTGTGAAATTTATTGGTTTATCTAAGTGTTCAAGTATGCTAAGCATTTTTATCAGAGTACTTGATTTAAAAAAAAAAAAAAACTTAAAAGTATTTGAAAAATGTCCTCTTTTGATTGTTAGCAGTTAGTATAATCAATTTTAAATGAGTCATTTTGTAATTTGTAACTTGCACCTAAGAAAGTTAACTGTTATGTTTAATTTTATTAGGCCCCAGCTCACTTCCATGCTTTCTATTACTCACAGAGCCACAGGAATAGTGTTGTCTGGAGGTATGTATTAAATTAAGGCAGTTCATGAAGTTTTTAGTAATTATATGTATATATACACGGTAGGACCCCAATTTTACATAGTCAGTTTCATATGTTATCCCGCTTCTGATATCACTTTCTGCTGGTTCCTGAAGATGGCTATACTGATAATGTTAAAATATTCGGGATTTCACATTTTTCTTTCACAAAAAATCCACTTGATATGTTTTTCACAAACAGATCAAAATTGTTTTTTATTTACAAGACTAACTTCAGCTTTTCTTTTTTGAAGAATTAGTTTCAAAGCTTTCATAATTTCAAAAGTTCATAGTATTAGTTTCCTTTTAAAGTTGCTCTGGCATTATTTTTGTTCTGTATTACAGTCTTACGTAAGAAGCGGTAAAAAAAAAAAAAAAAAAAAAGAGAAAAAGCATCACCAATCTACGATTTTTTTTCAAGATCCCTTGACCGTCTATGAGTCAAAAAAAATTGAGAAACTCTGCATTCGATGTGTTTTATTTAGCTATTTTTTCATTGTTGGGGACAAAGGAGAGGGGTCAAAGTGTTATCAGTGCATGTACTCAATGCATTTTATTCGAAAAAAACCTCAAAACATGCAAATTCAGAACTACATTATGTTTTAAAATTCGGAACAACGCCCCCTCCCCCTCCCCCTCCCCCATAGCACAAATGACATGCCCGGCCCAGTTACCCGTAAACATGACTAATAATTGTCTCATTTGCACTGAAAACAACCCAGTATATGAAAATATTTTTTAAGAGAAAATTTGCAATAATTGTATCTTTATTCATGTAATATCTTTAAACGAGCAATTCTTGTATATATATAGATATATATATTTCGGATCTCGAAAACGGCTCTAACGATTTTGATAAAATTTTGTATTTAGATATAAGTTTTGGTTTTTGAGTTAATCTACATCAGCGTTTTTTCTGCAAAAACGAGAGTTTTCACAAAACCCCCCGTTTCTTTTTGCCTTCATTAAACGTTTGAGAAGCTTTCTTTCTGATTACTATTTGTTACTGTTTCATAGCAACCACGTTTGGTTATAACAATAGATTTCATTAATCACATTAGCGTAAATTTAAATTTTTATGGTATTCGGCAAACAAGTTTTGGCAACATTAAATTGTCATTGTTTTTGAAATGTTAAAGAGATTGAGCATTGTGGTATGATTTTCATTTCATTTTATTTCATTTGGCGCCAAAGGCGCTGGAGGTGTTGATGAGAATGGATGCAGAATCCCTGTTCTCTTGTACGCATTTTGGTTCCAGTTGGTTTTTGACTTTCAATTCACATACCACTCCAGGGTCCCCCGTACATACCACAACTCGAAGGTTGACCGGGATGGGGCCCTGAAGAGCGTTTTGTTCTTTTTGAACCAGGCCAAGGGAGAGCACCCCCAGAGGTATCTTTTCACTTGGAGGACTTGTGACCATGAGCATTTTTAACTTCCTTCAGACACCATTAATGAAGACGGTGGTTCTTTGATCGGCTGGGATCGAACCTGGTTACGAGTCCGACGCCTTACCGATCGGGCTACCACGGCCCTGGTGTGATTTTACGGTGTGCATTGTTTAAGTAAGGTTATGATTCTTATTAGGTTTAATTTCTGAAATAAGAATAGCTACACCCTAATCTTAAATTCTCAATCATCTAAAAGCATGTTTTGGAAGTACATGAAATTCCATGAACTTTAAATTTTTGTTTTCTGAAACCTTGACATTAGTCTATGTCTGCACATATTTGTGTATTATTGGCAGATTTTATCATTTCGAAAAAGTTGAATTTTTGTGTTTTATTTATTTATTTATTTATTTTCAGCTTTATACGGTTTATCAATTGGTATGCTTGTTCTGCCTGCAAATTTCCCATACTACATTAATTATCTACAATCTCTTCACCTACCTTCTGCATTGCTTCTTTCCTTCAAGTTTGCCTTAGCTTGGAGTTTTATGTATCATACAGCTAATGGAATTAGACATTTAGTAAGTATCTGTGCATTCAACTTATCATTTAGTAATTGAGTTATTTATTTTAAAAAAAAGCAGTAGGAATATATTTATCAGAAGTATATGTATGGGTGATTCAAAAAGGATTGGAAGAACTTCGACATTTAATGTTTAATTTGTGTTTAAACACCTTTCTTCATAGAATGTATGGCCTAAGATGAAGCACAAACCTGCTGTTTCAATTTAAGACAGTTACTTTATAGACATTTAAATGGTATTCTTGCTGTTATTTGGTTGTAGAAAAGTAGCACAGTGCATAGCAATATAACTTGAGATAGATAAAGAAACTAAAATTATTGCTTTTGGGTTGTCAATTTTTTCCCTCTCTCAAAAAAAAGTGCCCCCCCCCCTTTTTTTTTACATAAACACCCATATGCAAAATTTTGAGGGACGTTAAGACTCATATATTTTCCCCAAGGTTTTACCAGGATATTTTTCCCTTGGAAAGCAACTTCAATGCAGATTAGAATAATTAAAATTTGACATTTTCAATAACTTATTCATTAATGGCTAAGGAAGAATTGTTTTTATATTATTGCCAAAAAATAGTACTAAAAGCAAGGAAGTACTAATTTCAGAGGGTAGGTCCTCAACCTCCATTGTGGGTGCCCATGAACTGAAATTCTAGTCTTTTTTTTTTTCATTTCCAAAAACAAATGTAGCTTGTGCAAACGTTAGAGCTTACGATACATAATAAAGCAAGCTGCTATTATGCTATTAAAGCATAAAGATTTAACTAGATTTATTTATTAGTGAAAACTGAAAGAGTAAAAGACGAAATAAACTCTACAATGTCATTTTGTCCACTTTTTTCTCAGCTGAATGAAACTTTCTAAATTAAAAAAGCAGAATTTAATACTAATGAATAACTATTTTTAATTTTTCTCAGTTAAAAAACATTAAAACTAAAATGTCACCCTCACATGTGTATACACTTTACAGTATTAGAAATATTTTAAATGAATAATCAGGAATTTATGTAACCAGGTTGCATATCTGCAACAAACACAAGAACCCAAAATTTTTTACACAGCAAGTTTTAAAGGATGGTTTTGGCAATAATTTCTATTTTGCAACATGTCAGTTAGCATGAGTTGATCCTTAAACTAACATGGTTTTTAGAACTAAAGTTCAACTTATTTGCCATTTTATTCGAACTTGAAAGGTTTTAAAGATTACAGACATCCAGAAAGATTTTTCATTAATGTAAGATCAAATTTTTTGTGTCAAAATACATTTGTTGTAGAAAATCTAAAATGCTAATGTAGGATTTGTAACTTTGTATGTTTGTTGCATTAATGCAACATTTGGCAATTTCTTACCCAACATAAAACTTGAAAATATTCACCTGAGGAAAGAAACAGCAGATTCTTCTGTTCCATCACCTCCTTAATATAATAATGTTGAACATTTGGCTATTATACAAAAGTGAAAGTATGTTAAAACCGGGATATAACTGAAAAAATCATGAAATTACTGCTGATTTCTGCCATGAAAATGCAGAAATACTTTGCAAAATTAAATCCAAGTTCAAAATTAATAATTAACCAAATAATTAAACTAGTTTGTCTCCAATCAATGCAAAAAAAAAAAAGTTTTACAATGATTCATCTTGTAAATATCGGTGATTTTAACATAATTCAGTGCATTATTCATAAAATGTTGCAAATTGTGAAAAATTGAACCCAAATTTGAAAATAAATTATTTTTCTGCCAAATTTGTTGCTAATTTGGTGATATGTTGCCAACTTGGTGACCAAAAGCTTGGCGAAATATCTATTTTCTCAATATAAATGGATTGTTTTTGCCTGGGATTCATGACTTGTACTATTTTTCCTTACAGGCTTGGGATATGGGATATGGATTTGAATTGAAGAATCTCTACATGTCTGGCTATTTAGTAGTTGGTAGTTCAGTGGTAGCTTCTCTTTTAGCTGCTTCAATGTAAACTTTCTGTTGTTGGGAAACCTAAGAGTGTGTTATTTTATAGAGCTTAAGTGACACTCCTTTGTATTATGTTGTGTAATAAAATTAGAGATGAATTTCAAATGTATTGTATCTGTTTTTATGTGTAGTAGCTTAGAAAAGATTATTTAATCAGAATTAAAAAAGTTCTGACTAATTAATCATTAAAAGTAATGTCTTTTAGATGTAAAGTATGAGTTTTAAAGTAAAATGGTAGAGTATAAAAGCTTTTAAACGTCGAGTTTTTTTTTTTTTTTTTTTTGAAGTATTTAAATGAATGATGATAAAAAAACCGTGCTGAAAGGCTTTAGACATTATCCACTGAAAAAAAGGTGTTCTACAAATGTGAACTTTTCAGTTGAATCTTCATATTTGACATGTTGGTTGAGCGCTGTTTCAATCCAATTGAACTAGTATTAACTACATTTGTTTCATACCCCATGTGGATGAATATGCAGAGCAGTGTGTCATCCAGTTCGAAAATCTAAAACAGGCTGCACATCTGCTAGTGTCTATATTTCAAGAACCATTTCACTCTATTTTTGACCCCTCCGTTTCTTAAGAACTGTTTGGTCCATATGCTTGCTGTTTGTCTTAATGTTTAATAGAATGCTACAGAACACCTTTAATCACAAATTTTATGAATATACATCTTATGGTTTTCAAGTAATGAAGATATGAAAAGTGCAATTATGGTGATTTTTTATGGAGATATACACTCACTCATCAAAATGTTTACCTACTTCTGAGTGCCTCAGACTCTTAAAATCTGGTATCGAGGTAGATTTTCATACATATCTGAAAGGGAAAATCTAAAAAGTAAAAAAAAAAAAAAAACTACATAAAAATAGCAAAAAAGCCCTTTTTTATGAGCATCATGGCACAATTTATAAATTTGGTCTGCCAAACAAATGAGAACAAATCTGTTTGTCAAAAGTTAGCAAACCTAATATTCTATTTTAGACAAACTTGTGGTGATTTCAAGAAATTAGCCAAGTAGTGAAAGTATTCTATTTGTTCCAGTTTGTGATGAAAATGTAATTTTAAAAATATTTTTAAAAATATAATAATAAATGAAAATATTAAGCACCAAAAAGAATTGCTCTCATTTACTACACTTAATACCGTTACATTACTACTACGTACACACTACGTTAAAAGTTACTATTTATTTGTTTTACCTATTTCAGCTGTCATTTATCAGAAATTGCAGCATTTTTTATCGTTTATTTGAAATATGAGTTAAAGGGTTACAGTACCTCTCTAACAATTTTCTTAAATTTACGTGAAAAATGTAATTCTTTGAAATCTTTGTTTCCTCATTTATTCAGCAATCAATAATATATTTTCAAACATTAAAAATTTTGCTCACTTTTTTTGAAAATTTGAAAAATTTAAGAAAATTTCAATTTTTAAAAAACCCTAAGGCTTTTTTGTTTTTGCACTAATTTCAAAATTTCTTATTGCTAAATGGTCACAAGAATTACCTCTAAAAATGTGTGCATTCATTTTCTTACATATTGATTAGAAAATATCTTGTGACCTTTTATGTAAAAAATTCTTAGAAAATTTTGTTTTTCGAGGCAGAATGTATTTTGTCAAAATGATGTACCTAAGATCAGCTCATATTTTTAAGGTTTTTATTTCTCATTGCGTTCGTTGCTGTACTCGTGCAAGGTTTGCACCAGTCAGTCATGTGTTTTTCCTTTGTTCTCTTTTTTTTTTTTTTTTTAATTTTTTTCATTTATTTATTTGTTTTTTTAATTTAAAAGTAGTTTTCAGAAATCGCTACAAACTACTATTATTTTGTATCACGCTACTCACTACTCTACTTTTTTTTTTTAAAGTAGTGCGCTACACTACAAACTACTAAAAAATGTAGCTACTACAGTAGTTTCGCTACTTGTAGCGTGCTACTTCCGACCACTGGTTTCAACGCCGTTCTCAGCAAATTCACACTGATTGCTTCAAACTTCATGTCAAAAAACATTTGTAAGAGTAACAGATTTTTTCTATTGGAGCTTTGAATTTGTCTCAGGGGACTGTTTGAAAAATCTTCGGACAGAATTTACATGACAATTTTAAGTTTTAGAAATACGTAATTAGACCTAATATGATGAAAAAAATATAGCTTCATTATTCTATTTATATTAATTGCCAAATTTATGTAGTGTTGATAGGATTTTTGGAATATTACCTTGAAATGTTAGACAATACGATTGGGACAGCCAGGGGACTGTGGTTTTAGCCCTTAGATAATTTCTAGAAAAAAAAATTAAATTGTTATCGCTCCAAATACAATTGGGTCAGAGAGTATTAATGCTTTACTTGTATTAAGCGTGATAATTACTTTATTACATTTTATATTTTTTCAATACTCGGTCCGGACAGCAAATTACCAGTTTACAGAGAATCGCCCATAATAATTAAATAAAACTATTTCCTTCATAATAACAAACACAAATTTGATTTTATGAAGATAAAAGTCAACTTAACAATGAAATGTTAATTCTGAAATCTTCGAGCATCCATTTGTACTACTGAAGGCTGCACACACACAGGGTCCACATCACGTCAAAGTTTAATTCCTTACAGAAATTCGTCCCAGTATCGTGAAGTCTCAGGATATTGTATTTTCAGCATGAGTAACAGTATTTTTTGGTTGCATCACAACCATATATACTGCCGTGCTAAGCACAAAAGTCGTATCTGCACTTTTTAACAAAATTGAGTTATTGCAACCAGGTGGTTCTTTATAACATATTTTATCTAAATGCAATGTTTTATGGTCATTTGAAAACGGGAATTTTTTTTTTAAATCCAGAAAAACTGCCTCCTGAATCAAATAAATGGATGCACGAAACTTTAAACAGCAATATCTCAGTTTGAGATCGTCTGTAGACACCACTTCTACGCTTAGCACGGCAGTATAGCGGTGATTTTAAGGTGAAAGCTTCAAAAAATTCTTCAATGTTCGATCCTGTTATTTTTCATCCAATAGGGTAGTTTTCGATTTTTCAATTTTATTTTTATATGATAGAGCAACATACATGAACATCAACGGCGAAAAAATTTTTGCGCTGCGACAAGTAGTTTTTTTTTAAAATAATTTTTAAATTTCAAGCGGCTGTGACGTCACTCGGCATTCGTTGGCGCCGTTGGCGCTTTTGAACTTTCTACTAAGGCGAAGAAAGAGCGAGAAGCTTTAGATGCGAGGAGCTCGAGAAACCGGTTTCTCCGGCTTCCGCACTGTTGTTCGCTCTGCCCTGCCGTATTTTTTTTTCCTCGCCAAGTGATGCGTTCTAAAAATTTGAATACGGATTTCGCCAAAAAATATCAAAACAATCACCCCTAGCAGGGTATTGGATTGCTCTTTGATAAATCCAGTTTTAAATAGTGAATTAGTAGACTTTAAGGTATTGATTACGGAAGGAGAAAATCCCGCAATGAAACGATAATATAGCCAAAATCCAATTTTTATGGATGAAAGGCTGAAAGTTACTGCCATCCGACGTCAGGGGTTTCGGTTTCAAGGCGCGCTTTTTTTGCGCGTGGGTTTTTAAAAAAATCATTAAGAATCAACTGTTGTGTTTTAAAATTCTGCAATGGTGAATTTTTGTGTTTTGTAAGCCTCTTAACAATTTCTAGTAGTTAAAAAAGGGATATTCAATAGGTCACAACTACCCTATTAGTCGTCTTCGTTTTGGAACCTCCGTTTTCGCTATTGCATTCTTGCGACGACTCCCCCCCCCCTCCACGCCTCATTCTGTCTAATATGATTTCTGTCTAATAGGCACCCTCAATCAAGTTTCGTTTATTCAAAAAAATGAAATTCACATAGAAATTATCGTAATCTTTATTTTAAAACAGATTTGTTTTCTAAATAAATCAAAATACAGTTTCAGCCAATTGAAGGCGCCAAAAGGCACTGTTTTTGTATAATTGAATGGTACATTGTTTTTCCTCGACGAACATGTGAGTGAAATCGAGTATAATTTGATCCCGTTGATACATGTATCACAAGAATTATTCTAGAATTAACATCAAAGTGCTTTTAATAATGTATTCAATAACGCAGAAATCACACTGAAGCTATATAAAGATTCTAAAACATTAAAATTTTGCTATTACATAAATTTTTTGTGATTAGCAACATAAAATATACAGTTACAGAAATTCTATGCCTCGTAACTTATGCCTACAATAATTGTTCCTATTGTTTCAAATCAAAATATAATAATTTTAAGCAATACTATAATGCATTTTAGTAAGTAAACGGTTTAAATAGTGAAGAAAGGAGGAGATGTCTTTTAGTAAACTATGCTTCACTGTGCAACATCAGGGGAATCTGAAGACAGGTTATAATATCAAAGAACTTGTTAGAGTTGCATGATCTATTTGCCATATAATACATTGCAGCAGAAACCTTCCTTTAGTCTCACCGTGAGCAAACTTAGTCTCACCGTGTGAGACCTCTCTTCCTTTCTTCATAGTTGAAGTGAAGTTTTAAAAAAATGTTTAAAAGCATTTAACTAGTTTAAATTAACATGATTGATGAATAAAAATTGGTTAGATGATTTACAATTTCGATATAAGAGAATCGTTCTCTTACCTTGAAGTGGAAAATTAAATGATTGATGCTGATGGGGGAACAAATTTTTCAAACTAACGACATGCTTTTAAAAAGTTTCACATGAAACGTTTGTAAATGAATAATGATTTTTATCCATATTGCTTTTTGGTACTCTTGCTTGGCGTTTTCACCGCAATTTTAGTTGTCCTTTGAATAATTCATACACATTTTGCATACGTTGTAGCTTGCTGGAGAGTGATTGTCTTTGTTTCGCTCCTTTTCAAAATAGTTTCTAACTTACCCGTGCGGGAATGTGCAGTCATATCACAGACACTTAGCTGCAAAGTATGCACTCGATTCGACGTATCAAACTAATGTTGGAATCCGATTCCGCCTCTCTGTCGAGTGTGTGTTCAATCAGAAGAACACTGAAGAGCAGAAACGACTTTCTACGATACACTTTTACAAAATACAAAGTTGGTTATCCAGAATTTCCGAACCTTCCAACCGTTTATGAAAACTTTTATTTGTTAAAGTAATTGGACATTAAATCATAAATACTGTAAAACGCGATGCTCGTTGTATGTACTCCTACAAATTTTGTAAACAGATTCTATTTTCAGATTTTTATCTGCTTAACCTTGCTAAATTTAGCGTTTATTCCATTAGAGTTCACTTAAAATTACTTCATTTTGCTCATCTTCATGCCGATTTTCTCTGCTCGGCACCAGATATGACGTTATTTTTTTAGCTTGGCGAAAAATTGGCAAGATATCGCCAAGCTGGCATCATTTTTGGGAAATACTTGGAACATGTTGTTCCGTTTACTCATAAAATATATCTTATGATGGCGTTTGTCAATTGAACTAACTTCTCCTGAACCTCCCATTGAATGAAATCTGCTAAAACTTGCATTAATTTGAATATTGTTGGGATCCACTTCAAAACATCGAACCAGAGTTGATTTTTTTTTCAAACATTAATTAAGGTGTTTCTTTCTCTCTCGTAAATTATTTTTTCATAATTCGATAAAATTTATTCTGGAATTAAGAATTCTCCAAAAATTACCCTCCATTATTGTTTCATCTGAAACATTTGTTAGTTCGTACGTAAAGTGTGCATCTGGAGAAAAGTAGGAATAAAACACTGTGAAAGTGTGGGGGAAACAGTACAATAAATGTTGAACTTAGAATTTCCTTTAATTCTAAAACTTTATGCATTTTTATATTTACATCAAATTTTTGAGAACTTCAGCCGCGGGGAAGGAAGCAAATTCACAGCAGTCCAAAAGTGGCCACCACTTTATGTTTATGTGAACTTTACAAGAAATATTAAATAGAACAGAGGTCTTCAATCTGAGTTCCGCGAAACCTTAGGGAACTTTGACAAGGGTTCTGCAAGTGATCACTTATTGTACTAGCAAAACGCCAGAATTTCAGTAAAATTTAATTTTCTTTAAAGATTGAATTCTTACAAGCAATTTTGCTTGTAAAAGTAATAAGCAAAAATATTTTAAAGCTAAAGTTAAATTATTTCCAGCTTTAAAAACATTTTGCAGCAAAGAAAAACTAGTCATTGAAAAAAACTTTTTTATATATTTTGAAATAGTGTTGCTTTTGCTTTTTATTCATTTATAATTTAGTCTTACTGTGATCTTTATATTGAGATAAAGTAAAGATGCAATAAACATTTTGTAAAATTGAGTAGGATAACGAATGGATATCCTTTTTTTTTTTCTGCTCAACCGGTCAAGAAAACGGTAACCTCAAAGAGGATTCCCCATACTATCGAAGGTTAATTACCCCTGAAATAGCAGATAATTATATTTTCATAGCACAAGCAATTGCGTTGTTTTTATCACCTTATCAATTAAAATTAATATCTTTCAATATAAAAAACCATGCAAATTATGCTAATTTTTTTGTTCAGACTCCTGCGGACAAGATTACAATTCTGATGCCAAGCTATTAGCTATGGAGCAAATTGTTAGATTTTCAACATCCACGCTGCCAACTCTCGATCTTTAGCACGGAAGAAATCTAATTTCTTCTCCCATGCCGTTTGGCAATGCTGGAAAATCTGATGACTTTTTGTGCTTTTCCACTTAACAATAACGACGAAAATCGACCGGTAATACTATAGCAATGAGTACGGTATCGTGCCGTCCACTGCAATGTTTTTTCATTAAACCGATATCGTTTTGTTTTCCATCGCTATTTCGCTCTCTTCGCTCAAAAAAAGGAAAAAAAGTAAACAGATGAATGACAATCGGACCGACGCGAAAGGAACGTGCTTTCCGATAAAAGTAGTCCTATAAACGATTTCGGCATAACGGTAACGACACAATCGGCATGTAGAAAAGGGCATTAGCATATGTTATTAGCTTGTGCTAAAGCTTGGGACTAAAAAAAATTGCCAGTGGCCAGTAAGCCTAAAAAATTTATTGGCCACTTTGATGCTAGTCAGTGGTCACTTCGAACCACGTTCTAAATATAATCGCACTACACTTCATTTTTCTGCATATAAACATGCAATAAAAGACGTAATGTTCAAACATGTATCTTAATCCATAATTTAAGCTGTACGTTTTCATTTATTTATTCATAAAATAAAAAGGCCTTTTACAGGGGAAAAAACATTTTTTTTTAAATTTAATAATCGGCACTGCTGCATTGGCATTTTGCGTTTTTGTTCGTAAAAACAAATAAATAATTAAATACAAATTGAAGGTCGCAGTTTGACGACCAAAATGAAATTTTCTGACCTCCGAGAAAACTTTTTTAGTGGCCACTGGCGAGTGGCGATCGCTAGTCTTTACCTTTAGCTTGTGCCAATATCGGATACCGACAATGAGGTACGACTTATCGATGTCGTATCGGGAAGTAAAGAGGCGCACTTAGGCCTGAAAGGTAGAATGTTTGGTAGGAAAATGCATACCTTTGATCCTATTTTACAGTATTCGTATGAACTAGCTCTAAAGAAGGCAACATTACTTGATATCAAGGACGGATCTAGAAATGTTTCAAGCGAGGGTCGATTGATTTTATTACGTATCCTTTACTACACATCTCGGTTTACAAATATTGGACTCATATATTTAGGACTTCAATTGCGAAACGTATCTTGATGAGAGTCCTAAACCTCCCTTCAGGGCTCTCTTCTGGCTATTTTTAGCCTTCAATATTAATAATGTACCTGTTGTGAGTCCATCAATGGAGGGGCCTTGTATCCATCCTTGCTTGATATTCATTCAGTTGAAATTATACAATTTGCGTTTTAACAACGCGTATATTTTAACTACTATTTTTAGTCTGCAAAAAGGATAAAAAAGGATTTATGCGTTGAAAATGGAGGCAGTGAGCAGCAAAGGAATGTACGAAGACTGCTTAAAATTTTGAGCAAAACGTATGCACGAGTCAAACCCAGGCCCGTCATTTAGGGGGGCAGGGGGGGGGGTCAATAGCCCCCCTGGCTTTGCGAAATCAATGTATTTGCATATAAGTGGGCGTGGTTTTCGCTCTTTTCCGATGAAATTGCATTGTGTTTTCCCCCTTTGCCCCCCCCCCCCCCGGGAAAAATTTGAAATGACGTCCCTGGTCAAACCGTAGGTAAGATTTCATTGAAAAGTTTTTCTAAATCATACCGTATAACTTTACCTGGCTGAGCTACAATTACCATCTCTTGCTTTAAAACAGATGATAGTTTTCTTACCATTAGTACTAGTTCTCTCCAAATTTTTATTTTCAGCAGTTACACCCTTTCATTTCTAGGTGCTTCAATTCAAATAACTTAAGGAACAATATATTTATATCTTGATTTCCTTAACTTCACTGTACTACATATGTGACTTTTTTTTTCATATAACATTGTACTTCGTGTTAATGAATTTATCGTAACCTTTTAAGAAAGAGTAAAAAAGTAGTCTTTATGTCAAAGGTGAAAAAAAAAAAAGAATTTCAACAATAGGCAATAACAAAAACTACGAAACAGTCAATGCATTCTATTTTTAACTTTTCCTCATATAAGGTGATTGTAAATAATTTAATCAGGGTATCCAGTTTAAAGATGAATAAAACTTCACTACATGTTGGTTTTGTTAGAAAAAAGCTTAACTGTACTTCAGTTTTTAGGAAATTGAGTTCATTCATTCTTTTGGTGTTGAAATTAGTTATTCATATTGGCAACATAGCTGTTACCGTAAAATATCGAAATCTGGAGAATGTCAACTTTCATTGGTGAATTTCATCATCTACACAGTCGCTTGGTATATGTCCGAAATATTTTATGAATATCCCTATTTCCAACTTACATAGGGAAATATCGACATCCACCGTGAACAAAAAATGAATGTTGAATGTATCGGACAATACATTTTCTACTCCGACGAGATAGTACGTTTCAAGGGTGACCTAAATCTTTCACTTCTATTGCTGAGCGAAATGACCAGTCACAGAAAGAAGAGGGATGTGTCACTCCGTAGAAGGGTTCACACGGAGCTATCTCAGCTTTTTTTTTTTTTTTTTACGATCTCCACCAGAGCAAAGGTGATGCCTCAAAAGAAAAAAAAAAGTTAAGGAAAATTCACACAACTGTCGCTACAGCAAGATATGAGTAAAACTCACTTTTCTTGTTTTGGTTAAACCATTTAGGAAACGACTTTGAAACTCTGACTGTCTCAGGTTGTTGGTCCACCTAAATATTGTAGCGAAAAAGTCAAACAATTGCATTTGCAAAAAAACATTGGTATTGGAGGTGCCTACTTTGCAGCAATACAATAGCAATACATCAGTGCTTGTCGACATACACCGATGATGGCCTGAACTGGCAACAAAAAAATAAAATATTCAGTCTTTCGTTGACGCATTCGTTGTGTGTTGATATTCACTGGTGAAAGTCGATATTCTCCAATATCAATCAAGGTAAGATATCCACCAAATATGTTCCGATGAATATTACGGTGGAAAAAGTCGCTATGAGAAAAGAAACATTTTGGCATGTGTGTGGCCACTTTAGGATGATGTATTACACAAACACAACATTCATGAAAGTCAAAGTAATGTGATTGATGCAAATAATTTAACGTAAGAACACCGGGATAACTCATTCAACACATTAAGTAGAAAAATACATAATCATTCATCTGGGAAATAAAAACTCAATAAGATTTTTTTTCAGACTGAAGGTTGTGGACATTTATTCAAGTTGATTTTCCTTCTATCTCACTTTCTGAAAAACGTGGAAATTCCACAAAATTCAGAACTCTTTTATCACTAAACTGTGCGATGCAGCTTTTCTTCAGTTATGCAAAACCGAACGAAGCGAAGTCACATGTGATGCACGCGTAAACACATTCACTCAGCTCACTTTGTAAGAAAACTTTCACAAAATATTTCCAGAGATTCTTTACACACAGGCGCACTGTCTGTACTTTGTTGGATTTTTCCTAACTAGCATAGCTCGCGCATATCACTAATTGGGATACAAAATCAAACTCTCTTCCGATTTCTTGCACTCATATTTACACAACGCTTTCTTGATCGTCGCTCATCACCTCTTGGTTTTCATCCCTGACGATCTCGGGGTTGTTCGCGGCTTTGTTCTTCTCGGACATTCTGGCGGCACAAGGTACCATGAAGCTGACCCCGGCAGATATAATTAATAGCACCCCGGCGATGAAGAATGGCAGGTCGTAGCTACCCGTTAGGTCATATATCGAACCTGTAGCGAGAGAGAGAGAAAAAAAGTATATTGTTATTAATTGAAGGGTTTGGAGGATGAAGGGGCTCTGTCACATTTTTTGAAAATACACTCCGGACAATAGTAAGCAATGGATGCAGGCAAGCAAATAAAACTTAGTCCATCAAAAAGTAGATGTCAGTAGACCAATTTCATACGCACACTAACGACAGTCATATCTTACCTGCAATGGGTGGTCCTAGCATGCACGATCCTCCTCGGAACAAACTGAGAAGACCAAATGCATTAGTTAGTTTGTCCAGCCCCAGCAACTCCACAAGAATAATGGATGTCAAGCAGATGTACGCAGCTGCGGAAGAAAATCATAAAAATATTGCATATGGTTTGAAAATTGCAAATCAGGAAACATTTTAAGGAAAGTAAAAGAGTTGAGTTTAGATTCCTGTAATCCGAAATCATTCAATGCAGCTCAAGTTTCCCTAATGGAATTTTAACAGCAATCAGAGGATTATGCTAAATGCTTATCTGAATAAAAAATATTCTTAGAAAACATCACTCAACATGATAATCCAGTAATCGCTTCATTTATGAATTTAGTGAAAAGGAAAATGAAATTGTTCAGAACTTTTTTTGCCTCAACCTATACTTGTCGATTTTCTGCCATAAATTTTGTAGAAAATTTAAAACATGTTGTTACCCTGTTTGTTTTATTTTTGAGCTGAGTAAATTTAAAGGAATTACACGTATACCAAGCATTGATAACGGAGTGAGGTTATGTAGGTTATAATCCCCACCCAAGACACCACCAAAGATACCTAAAATTGCGTTTTGGGGACGTTGATTTCCGAGATTTTACCTGCTATTTGACCTCGCGTATTCTACCTACGATTCCCCTTTCGCTTTGTGCTATCATACTTTAATAATGAACGGCTATAAACCTGGTTACATTCTTGACGTACACGATAAACAGATGTACGAAGAATGTTTCATTGCAAATTATTCA